>LPNX010062864.1:62178-75724 GCA_001517045.1 Pseudotsuga menziesii | reverse complement strand
TGGTCACTTAAATTATCGCTCATTGCAACAACTATGTAAAGACAATATGGTGACTGGTCTTCCGATGGTATCTTGCAAGGATGGTGTTTGTTCTGGTTGTCTACTCGNACTTGGTCCAAAGTTGCTTTATTACTTAATAGGTCTTGAGTTCAAGTCTTATTAAGCTACTTTTTAGTGCATGCAATTTCTATTTTCAAGTTACTTTATTATAAAAGTGTATCTCACATAAATCAAATAAAATAAAAGTGAGTCACTTAAGTCTTTTAATTTATTGCCGCACTATTTAAAAGTCACATTATTGTAAAATTGAACATCACTTATTCTAAAAAAGTGATTCACTTCAAAGCAACTTTATTGTAAAAGTGATTGTCAAAGGTTGATCTTGGGAAGAAGGGGCTTCTTTTTTTTAGTTGGTCAAATTAATATCTGCCACGTCACTATTGGGGACATCTTCAACTTTTTCTTTGATCAAGCATAACTTCATCATTGAGAATCAGTTTTAAGTGCCGTTTTTTTTAAACCGCATATTTTTTCGAGTTCTTTGCATCCAGACAGTTAGTTTATGTTCTTTCAGCCATTATTTTACAGTATGGTCGACCCTTGTGATATTATACTTACAAGTTCTAACTATTTCTCATAGAAATATCGTATGGAGGATGTTCTGCGAAGTAGGGGACTTTTCAGGATAACCTCAGGGAAGGAAACAGAACCCATTGATGATGATAAGAAAATTAAATGGGAAAATAGATTTGATGAAGCTCATGGATTTATTGGGATGTCAATTTCTACTGATTTGCGATTCCACATATCTGGAATTGATGAACCTAATCTCGCTTGGGAAAAGTTCGAATCTGTGTTTGGTAAACACAATGAAATTCGGGGTCATCAACTTGAGAATGAGTTGCTTTCCTTAAATCCAAATTATTTTTCATGCATTCAAGACTATTTATCTAAGTATAAAACTCTTATACTATTATGTACAGAATGCAAGATTAAGAAAGAAGACAAACAATGTATTTATCATATTCTTTCAAAACTTGGGCCTGCATATTCTGTTTTTGTATCTACATTCTACTCCATAAAAGAATCCTTGACTGCAGNACAGTTTTGACAAACGTGCCTCTTGGCACGCCTCGGTTCCTTTGGAGCTTGTGCATAGTGACTTGTGTGGTCCTCTTCCATCTGCATCCTTTTCTGGTTTCAGGATATTTCTTAACTTTCATTGATGACTACTCCTGACGCACTTGGGTTTACGTCCTAAAACTTAAGAGCGAAGTATTTAACATGTTCTTGGCCTACTAGGCCCTTGTTGAAAAACAATCGGGTCATAAAATTATTAAGTTAATATATGACAATGGAGGAGAATATGTTAACAACAAGTTCACTACTTTCTGCACTGAACAAGGAATTCAATAACAGCACACTGTTCCATATACACCACAACAAAATGGTGTCGTTGAATGAAAGAACCGCACTTTAAAAGAAATGGCTAATTGTATGATCCAATCTAAGGGACTAAGTCTTCAATATTGGGATGAGGCCATAAATTGTGCAAATTACATAGTTAATCGCACACCCACTAAAGTTTTACAAGGTATAACACCGAAAGAAGCATGGAATAAAATTAAACCAGATGTAAGTCACTTTTGTGTGTTTGGTTGTGAAGCATGGGCTCACATTGNAGCCTTGAATCATTTTGTGATTCCTTAATTAGAGAGCAAGATAAGCTCATTCATCTTGGAATAATTAACAATGCAGATACATCTGGGAAAGCCTTATTGTCCCACCAAAAAGAAAATTCTAAGCCTCCCAAGAAACAGAATTTTTGCAATAATAAGCAAAACAACAAGGGTCCCAAACCTTCTCGGTCAGCTCCTTTAAAAAAAAATGACAAAGGATCCAAGCAAAAAGGAAAGAATACTGAGCATCATTGAAATTTTTGTGGAAAATATAATCATGATGAATCTAAGTGTTTTAAGAAGACGACAGCCTTGGAAGTAGCAATGAAGAAGCACCACATCAGCCTAGATTCNGCCTAAAAGTGAAAAGTGCATATTTGTTGGATATTCTAAAGATGTAAAAGGTTATAGACTTCTTCAACCCCATTCACATGATATAATCATTAGAAGAGATGTTAAGTTTGATGAAAATCTCTTGGCATGCGAGCCTAACTTGGCGGGTGAGCCATCTTTGGCTTGCGAGCCTGATTCGGCAATTGTGCCTTCTTCTTCTTCTTCTTCCAGCTTCCTTGACAGGTTTCCAACTCTAGTTTCTGATGATGACAATGAGGATGAAAATCCACCTCCGCCTGCTCATGTTCCTCCAATTGCACCCGCACCAAAACTTCCTCGATGGGTCCGTTCAACATGTGAAGCAGCTGGTGATCTTGCCGGTGATCCTAGAGATCAACGTCGAACACGTTCTCAATTTCAGTGAGCCTCTTCTCTTTTGGCTCAAGTTTCTGAGAATCATGATCCAGAAACTTTTGCAGAAGCTTCAGGAAATCCAGATTGGGATGCATCTATGGATGAAGAATATAGTTCCTTAATGGCGAACGATACTTGGGATCTTGTTCCTCTTCCAAAAGGAAGAAAACTTGTCAGATGTAAATGGGTATATAGAACTAAGTATGCATCAGATGGAAGTGTTGAAAGACTTAAGGAAATGTTAGTTGCCAAAGGTTTTTCCCAAGTTGAAGGGATTGACTACAATGAAACCTTTGCCCCTGTAGCAAAAATGAACTCCATCCGCCTTGTTCTTTCCCTTGCAACCTTACATAACTGGGAAGTCCATCAAATGGATGTCAAGTCTACCTTCTTACGTGGTGATTTACATGAGGAAATTTACATGGAACAACCTCTTGGATATGTTCAGAATAACTCTAGCCTTGTTTGTCTCCTTAATAAATCCTTATATGGATAGCTTTCTCCTTGACACTGGTTTTTCTAGATGCCATTATGACCCCAATGTGTATACCAAGAAAGTAGGAAACCATCTCATCATACTTGTTCTTTATGTTGATGATCTTATCCTTACTGGTAGTGACCCTAAACTTATAACCCATGTGAAATCCAGTCTTAAGCAAAATTTTGAAATGTCAGACTTAGGACATTTGCATTATTTTCTTGGTCTCCAAGTCTTGCAAACCAAAGAAGGAATCTTTCTTTCCTTGTCTAAGTATGCTTGTGACCTTCTTCGTCGCTTCCACATGGAATATTGTAAACCAACCCCTTCTCCCTTCCATTCTGGAGTCAAACTTTCTACAACTTGTAATTCCCCTGAAGTAGATGCCACCTTGTATCATCAGCTTGTTGGTAGTCTTTTATACTTGACTCATTCTTGTCCTGACCTTTCCTTTGTCGTTGGTCGTGTTGCCCGTTATATGCAAACTCCTCATGAAAGTCACTGGAAAGCAACAAAAGAATACTTCGATATATTCAAGGTATAATTTAGTTTGGGATTCATTACAGTACAGGGGGGAAACCTTTGTTGGTTGGTTTCACTGATTCAAATCGGGTTGGTGATCCTGATGATCAGAAGTCTACTGCAGGTTATGTTTTCAGTCTGGGATCTGGACCTATCACTTGGGCTTGTAAGAAACAACAAGCACTTGCTCTTTCTTCAGCAGAAGTAGAATATTGAGCCGCAGTTAATGCCAGTTAGGAAGCTTTATGGCTTCGACAAATCCTTTCAGAGTTTGGATTCGAGCAGTAGCAGCCTACTCCACTTTGGTGCGACAATAAAAGTGCCATCAAGCTTGCCAAAGATCTAGTTCTACATCAACGCAGCAAACACATTGAGCTACACATGCACTTCATCAGAAATCTTATTCATGATAGTGTTATTGAAGTTCTCTATTGCCCTACAGATGATCAAGTTGCAGACATCTTCACCAAGTCTCTTACAGAAGCAAATTTTTCTAAACTTCGGTCTATGTTAGGAGTTCAGGAAGGTGTCCTTAAGGGGGGATAGTCTCTAATGCCTCCTTCCTTCTCCTACTAGTGTCACTTTTGTAAATCCTTCAATCATATCCCAAGTTGTTCTTAAGGGGGGATGCTAGGATATTTAGACACTTAGGAGTTAGTTAAGATCAACTTGTGTAATATATCTGTTAGGTAAAAGTGTGTTTCTTTAGTATGCATTAGTATGCATTTGTAAATATTCTAATCCGACGGTCATGATATGTTCTAGACATAGAGTGATCTGATGGTTCAACTTCTCTTAGATCATACCTACCATTGATCCGTGGCTTAACACCCGATTGGTCTATGATCTCTATTTAAAGAGCATAGAGGGTCCTTGGCTAGTTGATCGATTATGAGAAGCTCATGTAACTTTCTTTCTTTTGCATAATAAATTGCTCCAAGTAGCTATTTGGCTGAGGTTGTGGACTGTTTCCCTCTCGAGGGTTTTAACCACGTGACAAACATTGGTGTGTTGATCTGTGATCTATTTGTGTGAAGCGGTACCTGAAGGTGTTCAGTCTTTTGAGAGTACCATGTGTACCCGAACATATTAGTTAATATATATATCTTTAAGGTCTCAAAAAAGTTATAACAAAGTTTATTTCAAAGTTTTAGTTTATGGCTAACCTTTGTTTTTAAGCCTTGGTTACAAAATATGCAAAAGGGAGATTCCTGTAGTGCAGGGTCGAAAGTCAATGAACAAAGGAGCTACAAGAATCTCGAACTTGTGAAATTATGGCAAATAATGGTGGTGCTCTGTAATCGAAGACAGTAAGAGACATTTAACACCTGTGAAGACACAATGATACGTGTTTAGAGCCTAGTAATCATTATGACAAGTGTATGAGAGGAGGTAAAGATTATTGAGGATAATCGCAGCTGGTTGAAATCAAAATTGGTGGAAGTTTTTGGATACTTATGATAGCGTGTATTCAAAGCCTTGATGATTACGACAGGTGTATGGGAAGCTGCAAAGATTGTACTCAAACCTGTCAGGTTTTCATTTGGTAAAATCATTCAAGGAAGTAGTTAGAAATCATGGTTGTTGCAGGGTAAAGTATTGAAATCCTTTGGATACCTTTGAAGGCCTAAGAGCACATATACAGGAGTTCAGTTCATCATCACGATGGGTGTATGACTAGGTACAAAAATCATGGAAAGAAGAGTAGTCTATATTGACATGCTATCGATTTTGTAGGGATTTTTGAAAAAAACGTAAATTTGTTTGTTATGAATTTGCTTGGCTGCTAATTTCATTGTTGCAGAGAACCATTCTGAATATTTTTAAACTGGTGTAAAGAAATACACAGTCTAGGGTTATAGTGCAGAAAATGAAGAAAAGTGGTAAAACTAACAGAGCTGAACCCACTGATACAAGCTAGGCAGAAATTTTTCCTGATTGTGCAACAATGTTTCAAAGAGATGGATGGTTTGATTTCTTTCAAAGAATCAATGGATTTAACCCAGAAGTGTCATATGGGTTTGCTCAAGGTTTTGATAAAGACAGAGTTTCATTTGACAACCTTAAATTTGAATTGACTAGAGCAAGGATAATTTTAGGGGCGAAATTGACCCCATGGGCTATTTTTAGGGGTTTTTGTCCAAAAAAAGATTCACCATTTTGCATTTTTTGAATCCTTGTTTCGCCCAATTTCGATGGGGTGAACTTTTTTCACCCTAAAAATTGCCAAATTATTATATAAACGATATAAAATACTTGGAAATTAAAATATTTTTTGAAAAATATCACCAAACATTTTATAGTTGGCATTTTACGAATTGGTAAGATTTGCCAACATTCATATACTTTTAAATAAGTATAGTTCCTTAAAATCATCCCTAGACTAGAGAATTGATAGTGAAAGCCACATGCATAGCAGATGAGGGAGAGTTCTGGTTCAAGAAAATACCCTTCACATTCAATCCAAAAGATTTCCTCTTACCTGAATTTGAAACCCTAGATTTTGGGAAAGGTGTACAATTAGACAAGTTTAAGCCTAAGTGGAGAGAGGCCATTAAAATTTTACAAAGCTACATCACATGTGAAGGAAGATTTGCCATGGTCTTCAAATATCATATCGGATTCCTGCATCATTTAAATCAACATTCCAGGATGAACTTACCCTTTTTCTTTTTGAAAATCCCGCAAAAGATGTCAAATAGGATAAAAGGGCATAGCGATCATACACAACAATCAGTTTTTCATCATGGGCTAATAAAGCTGATTGTTTGCACTATTCTTCAGAAGAAGAGCAAAACTTGGGATTATTTCTTGTTTTGGTCAGGATTCCACAATGAAAAAGAGGACCAAACCCAAAAAGAGGTGATGAACAAGCATTATAGTCTGGTAAAAAGGTTAAAGAAAGAATTCATGGTCGAGCTAGTAAAAGACAATGTCCAGGAAGAATGTTCAACTAAAGAATTCGAAGAGCCTGTATGTGAAGAGGTAAGAGAAGTATTTCATGGTATTCAATAACAGATTTCAAAGAATGCATAAGAGAACCAGGGCACTGTTACAGATCAAGAAGATGGGAGAATTTCATTAGAAAGAAATCAAAGCTTCATAGATGTACAGGAAGACATAACAGAGGTTCCTATTCTAGTTAAGCTGAAGGTTGATAATATTCAAATTTAAAGTGAAAGGTTTGAGGGAAAGTCTATTGTAACATGATTGAGAGTTGATGGTATGCAATTCTCAGCTGTAAAGTTTCAGGGAAAATCATTTGTAATATTAGGAGAAACAGAAGCAAGGTGTAGACCAAAAACAAGAGCAAAAAACAAACTGAGACTTAACATGAAGAAGATTTTAAACCCTAGATTAATGAAGGAGAAAATCATTGTGATTGAAGATTCTTCATCTCAAGAAGACATGGAAGAAGAATAAAGCCTCAATTCCCAACCAGTTCATATTCAGAAGGAGCATTCAGTGATTTTGGAGTCATCTACAGGCAGAGATAAGATTGTAGAACAATCTAAAGATTTCAGCCCTGAAAGAGTTAGGTCTCCAGATGTTCCTGTTGAAGAAGAAACAATAAAAAATGAGGAAGATGATGACCTAATTTTTAGGAAAATGAATATCCCATGGCTATTAGACAAAGCTTCTACATTGCAGGAAGGAATGAGCATAGATTCAGAGGCAGATAACTTAAAGAAGACTGTGAAGCAATGTAAATACCAGATTGGTTATCTTAGTGAGACCAATGAGGGATTGTTTATGGATAATGGGAAAATAAGGGAGGATATTGATGACATAAACACACACTACCAGGAATTAATTGTTGTTTCAAAGGAATCTTTAAAGAGAAAGAGATAGAATCAAAGCCAGTTTGAGGAATTGAACCAAAAATTTCAAAATTTGACCCAACAGAATGAGAGACTGTCAAAGAAGATTGAAGATTTGGAAGCAGAGCAACAAAGAACTAAAAGGCAGTCACATGCCTTAGAAAGGATTGCATTATTAGCTGTGGTAGCCAAAAACCCTATGAAGACTACTAGTGACAGGTGTCAGTTTATTTTTGTAATAGTTAATAGTTTATTTTTGAAAAGAGAATGATCTTTGTAAATATTCTGAATCCTGACCTAAAAGTTAGTTTAGTCAGTTATGTAACTATTTTTTATGAAAGAAGGATAAAATTAAGAAAGGAGATGGAGGTAGGGTTCGAATTTTGATTCAATGACAGGATTTTAAGCTGTGATATCTCAAGCTAATGACTAATAACTCTTATGTAAGTTGATGGTTGTTATTGATCATATACAAATTGATAAGCCTATTTACCTGTTATGTTGGTTTCATTTATGATCTGGTTGATTTCTCAACATATAATTTCATTTCTTGTTTAAAGGTTTTATTCATGCAAATGCTTGTGTCTTGTGGGTCTAATCAGTATTTCATGTGTAATGTTTATGGTTTATTCAGATGTGTTTGATCCCCAGTTTATTAAACTTGTTCATGATTTATTTCTATGTTAGCTTGATTATGTTTTTTACCTCCTTGTTGATAAAGTTTTAAACCAAAACCTTTAAAAACCAATTTCATTTTGTTTTCTTTTGAGATTGTGTTAGTTTGTTCTTGTGGTAGTCTTGGAACAATTTCTAACACTAACACTCCCATCATACTTCTCGAATTGATACTACTATGTGTTTTTGAAGCGAACTTCCATCAACCTGTGGCACAATGACCAACCATTGATCGATTTATTGTGTGTTTCCCACCAACGTGTTGGAGTGGTATTCAATGCTTTATCCAACACCAATAGCCTCTATGGTTCTGAGACCCTGTCTTCAAAATCATTAAGAAATTCAGGAAAATCAGGAAATCCTTCATATGTCGGTAACTCGACAATCTCCATTGCAACCTGATAGAGCGACTGAGAGATCCTTCCGCACTTCCAAATAAATACCTCATGCATAGGATTCTGCCAATTTTCTAGTGCACCGTCAGAATCCGATGATGCAAATCTAGAGCTTCGCTAGCTTAGATCTCCGTCTACAGTGGGATGGACATAATACTTTAAAATTTTGTACTCATGGTCCCACCCTCCTACAACTTCTTCCTTGACTGGTTTGACATACCTTCTTCCTTTGCTCAGATCCATTGGGGATATGATTTTGATATCGTGGTTCTCAAAAGTCATCAGGCGCTTCTTGATTTTGATCACTACTAATATGTTGTTATCCCATCCGATCCCCAGTAGTGCGGGATACGAGCTTCCTTCATCAACGATGTCGATGACACCGAAATCCACATATGTCCTCATTCCTTCGATTTCCACCATTAAGCGTGGTACTCATCCAATCGGTGACACCCTGACCTGATTAGCTAGTCACAGTTGCACAAGGGACCAAACCAACTTTGGTTTCCCCATATTATCCCATGTATGCTTTGTCAGAATGTTGAAATATGATCCCATATCCAAAATAATTGAATCCACATTGTAATCCCCAATCTTGACATTCACCTGCATCTCTTTTCCAATTTTCTTCTTATGCAGAGAATTCACAACAGACTCATGTCAACCCTTCTCTGGTAGATATAGCAGACTTGCAATCTTAGCTAGCACATCAGGATCTTTTGCTAGCGATAGAAAACATTCAAAGAAGTTTTGTAGCGTACCATGCTTCTGTAATGGTCCTGCTACCAGTGTTGAATAGAAAACATGCAGCATTTCATAGATAGGAAAATTACTCGTATCTCTTCGGATGGTATCACGTGCTTGAAAGAATGTATCCCTCTCAATGTTGACATCAAATTGCACCTTTCTCCAACCTGCCAATCAAACTTGTGGGATCAAACCATCATCTCCTGTTTTTGCACCTCCGCGAGTAATGACGCCAACATCAGCAATTTGAGCCCTGGGTTCCACTGAGATCTTCCCAATTGTTGGTCCTTGGATCTGATTTGGTGGTGGATTCACTAGCTGGTTCGCATTATGATTCACATTTTGATTCTGATTATGTGGTGGCGGAACATTCTTTGCTTGCCACTTTGCGATCAGCTGCGAAAATCTTCAACTGCGTGATCTACAACAGTACAATATGTACACTACGACTATAGGTTTGCAAAATCTCACTGATAATTCCCCAACACTCGACAATTGTAACATTGCATAGGTCCATGACCTCGTCCTCCTCCTCGAACAAAACCTTTGTCTCGTCATTCTCATAATCTTCCATGAAATCATCCTTGATGTTGATACTGTAATTGATTAAACAACTGTTGTTGTGGGGGATTTGATTGTGGTTGAGTATACTATGGTTGCTGCAAAGTGTACTGCATCAGGTTATACTATGGCTGCATGGAAAAAAACTGTGGTTGTGGTACAAACTATGGTTGCGACTATTGTACAAATTGCGACTGTGGTTGTGGTATAAACTACGGTTGTGGTTGTACCACCTGCGGCGATGGTGATCTCTCCACCAATAAGTGTTCTTCTCCCTTGATGTAATACACATCCATCATCCTATCTTGGAGCAAATCATATGCTCAACAGTCCTTGTCTTCGTGACCAAAAGATCAAAAAAATTTACAATACTGATTCATAGGATAGGATACCATATTCTAAAGATACACACAGTATTCATGTCAATGTCCATGAACTTGACAGATGTGACACCATGGAAAGCCAACTTGAATTAGTGGATTTGGAGCTCTCGACAGCAGATGATTTTGAAAATCTGGGCATTGATCCTTATGATGTCCCTCTGCATGACATCGAGTACACCATATTTCCTGACGATGCTCCCTTCCCTTCTTGATATCTTCCAATTGGATTGTCAAGTTCGCCAGTTTTGATTGGATCTGATTCATGTCAAATCCAGTTTCGCCAATAGGTGAAGCTTCCAACTTCATTGTGATCTCTAGAGCCTCACTCTATGTCGCAATATTCTACTGCATCAATGGAATCCTGATATGCGGTACTAATGCAAGGATGAACCATTCTTTGTGTTGCACATCGCTCATTCTGAAACAAAATTTCATCATCAGCATCTTGAATCACTGATCGAAATCCCAGACTGATTCATTTGAATATTGGTTGATCTCCTTTAGTTGTTTAATATATTGAGACTTAGACTTGGGTTTCCTGAACTCTTCGATCAATCTGTTTCTAATCTCTGCTAGAGTCTTCGCTTGGTTCCATGTGTGAACTTGCATAAACTTCATGTACCAATCTAATGCATGACCTTGAAAATTTGTCACCAACTGACCTTTCTTAATATCCTCATATAGGACTTGCTTGATAGTCGAGACTGCTTCGCATAGAAACAAATATTGTTTGGGATCCTCGGTCCCGTTCCCATGAAATAGAGGTGACTTTACATCATCGCCCACCATCCTGGGCCTTCTTCCTATGTTCGGTGATCCGCTACTATTAGTGTGTTGATGACACATCAGACAATTTGGTATCGAGCTGGTATTTCTTCCCGAGTGCGGCACAGTGCACAGAGGTGTGGGTACGTTGTTTCTCTGGGTTGGTATTTCCTATGGGTCAAGCGTATTTTGGTCGTCTCCTTTTTCATTGTAGGGTCACTTGGTCCCTTGTGATATTCTCTCACAACTTCTTGTTCTGGTCGCATAAGGAATTTCCTCATTCCTCTACTCTTCTCTTGTTGAAACCTTAGCCCACTTTGCAAAAGACCACACTCTTCCTCGACTTCCCTCACAGTTTCATCGTAACTCCCATCCATCTACCCCGTATCAGTCCATCCAACCCTCATCTCGGTAGTACCCACAACCTCCACACACCATATCTCTACTCGTCGGAGTTCATATTCAATATACCCTTTTCACAGATAAGCATATTAATCCACAATTGCAAAGATAATAGAAACCTACCTCTTGGTCCTTTAAAGAAATCTCTCTCCGTGTTGTTATAATATTTAACTATGTTGACTGCAAACTTAGTGATGTAGCCTTCCAAGATGTTTTCAAGCCACACCTCAACAAACCTCGACGCTCTATTGTCTACCTCCTTCAGCTGTTGGATCATATCTGGGGTCCAACAAGTAGGTTCTCCTCCTTAAAAGTTTGAATTTGGATAGGTCAACTGCGCCAACCACTCGTACAAGATGATCAGAAACTCAACGAAGAAGTATTCATGGATATCATAATAGATATGCCTTTCTAGCCACTCTTCTATCGTTAATCTATAAGTTTGATTCTCTTCCACTATGAATTCTTGAGCCTTCTGGTCGAGCCAGTCCTGAATCTCCGGTCTCGTCAGATGCCACAACATATCCTCCTCCTCCTCGTACTATGGTCCTGACAACAAAACCATTTTTTGACACAGACCTGTCGACAGGGGTTCACACTTTGTCGACACACCTAACGCAGTGATTTCCCTGAGCACCACCCCAGACAGGTTTTACTTTGTCCAGCAACACCTGCAAAGCATATGAAGTCTCACCCAAGATGTTTGAGGGAGAACTGTTGGAACCATGTTTCCGCAGTAAGAAGGATGGGTTTTGTGCATCTAATTTTCATCTATCGCAACCTCATACAGAGATCCAAGCATGTGTTTTACATCACTTATTCAACTCATAAACCATTATATCACATCAATATATCAGTTCGCAACATTATGTTTACTTATGAACATATCAATCAACATAACATTATTCCAAGTACAAAAACATCACATCATTCAGAAATAACATACATCCTCCGACATTGATTCATTCAAATCGCATCATTCAACACAGAAAATACAGAAAGACACAAAACAAAGTGGTTCCACCAACATCCTTCATGTCATATTCTTCTTCGCATCAACACAAGATCTGAAAATACATCTTCAGGTTCTAAAGCCAACAACCCAAATAGTAGGTACAATGTGATCTTTCACACTTACAACATACATGATAACATAATCTTGATCTTCATCATGATATATCAATATTACATTCCTATTTCTATTTATACGCTTGCGCCTTTTACAAAATGGTCCACTTTGGCCGACTTCTTAACTAACTTGGACCATAAACTACAAAACCATGACCAAAAACTACAAAATTGTGATCAAACCGACTCTTTGACTACTTTTTTCCTTGTGCGCCATCCTTGCTCTTGCACATCATCCTTGGTCTTGCGCATCTTTTCCTTACCAAAATTGTCTACCAACAAAATATTTATCCTTGTGATCTTCATTAGAAAAGTATCATGTGTCATTATTGAAAGGTATCCTAGTAATAACTTGGTGGTATTTCGTATATCTTTATTGAAAAGTAGGTACTAACTATGTGACTGATTAAGTATGATACAGGCTCCTTTGTTGAAGATGTGCTTCATGTATCCTTATATATTGAATACTAATTGTGTAGAATGTTCTACTAGTATCTTTGTTAGGAAAGTATTTAGGTGATCTTGTTGAAAGAAGATATATTCTTGTGATCATTGCTAAAAGTTTCTTACTTGGGTATCCTTGTAGTATATCAAATACCTTTGTTGAAATGTATCTTTGTAAAATATCATAGTGATAGTTCATGCATCTTGTTGGAAAAATATCTTGGTCACATTTCACGCATCCTTGTAGGAAAAGTATTAAGTGATAAATCATGCAAAAGCATCTTGGTAATGCATATCATGTGACTAACTGATATGAACACATTTCATGTATCTTAGATGCATTTCATATGATTGAAATGTATTAGATTAAGAATCAGGTAGATGCATTTCAAGTATTTTATTGAAGAAGTATATATATCTCGAGTACCTTTCACATACCGAAGTATTTCATGTCATTAATTAGAAATTTATTTTATTTACTGCTAACCACATGTCTATTGGGAATGTGAAAAAACATCCTTGTTAAAGAAGCATCTACATTTCAAGTATCTTTCTTGAAGAATATGGTATAGATGTTGGGACTGAGTTACTAGATTCCCTTAGAGATCAGTCTAGTATCTGTTTCCAAAGAGGTAGTCTTGTGGATTGTCACCCCTTTGCTTCTATAATATCACTCTACTAGTTCAGGTTCTCACACATGAAGCTAGGAAATGGGATCGTGATCCCATAGGCAGCGGAGATAGACATGAAAGTAGTAGTGAGAAGCATTGTGGTTCTACTAAGAGATAGTTCTGACAGG
>LPNX010062864.1:49104-61626 GCA_001517045.1 Pseudotsuga menziesii | reverse complement strand
ATTCAAATTGCTTGGGTTGAATTAGAGTTAGCCTCTTGCAGTTGGATTACCCCACCCCCCCCCCAACTTGGATTGAATCAAGTCAAGGATTACATTGGTTTGCTTCAAACCCATTGAGTTAGAATTACCTTCTTTGGTCTATAAATCCATGTTTAATCTCCTTGGTTTGGTTTTTTTTATGGTTATTTTGGATTATGATTGTTCATACCTTTTATGGTGAGATTTTTGTAAGATTTTGATCCTAGGAAACTATGAATGATGGACTATGTGAATGAACTTTGTGCTAGTTGAAGCACAGTGATCTTGTATGGAGTTTGTGGTAAGCCCATAAAAACATGGTGTAGTTCCTTCGTGTCCACTACTTGGATATGTCATGGACCTGTTGTCATGTCCCCGTCCCTCAACCGGCGAAGAGGACGCGACGAACACAACAACACAGCCGGGCAAGATGCCCAATGAACATAAACAGAAAACGAATGCTGGGATTAAGCATACACAGATGCATTTATCTTCAATCATACAGCGGAAGCACACATACTTATAAACCAGCATTCAGCAAGATCATTATAGTTCATTTAACATCAATATAGATTGCCGAGATGAAGTAACCAACAGTACTTATCTGTTAATGAAGAATTCACCCGCAACCAGCTACGTCGCTGCAACGTTCCACCCAACCATAGGCCAGCTTGCTCATCAATCTCTCAGCAACGCTGCCACCCCCGAGCTGGGCATGATTCCTCCGGACTAAGGGTCAATTGCAGGCTTATACATAGCCAAGGGGTCATAAACATCAAACCAACACAGCTGGGTTTCACAGGCTTTCAACAGACAAGCCAAGCCAGCACAGTCCAAAGACTATCCATTTCACTCAGGAAACCAATCAGCTGTCACAGCTTAAAACCTGGAAAACGAATTGCACAGCCCCAAAAACACAATAGCAAGCAACTACAACAGGGAAAAACGACCCAACTAATCTATGAGACAACCAAAACCGTGAATGGCCCTTCACAGTCAGTCGTGGATGCAAAATCACGGCTCTCAGCTCACTATGTGCACCCCAAACAGCAGAATACCTACGCGTGGGTAAACAATCCGACCCAGCAAGGAAAATAACAGACAATGGAGGCCCTGCGTGAAGAAAAACAGCTCCGTTTTTGCCCGCGAATGCACCACTAACAGGAAGGACGCGAATTTGCAATTCGTGGGTGCTCAGCAACTCGTGGGGAAGAGGAAGAAAACCTGCGTGAGACCCAAAAACGCCCAGAGCTTGTGCGTGAAGAGCCACAGACAATTCGTGGGTAGAGGTGAACAGACCGTGGAGAGAATGCATGATGGGCACAATGAACAGGCGTGTGAGGAGAACAGAACAGGCAGGGCAAGCATGGAGTCGTGGGTGGAGTGTGGATGTGGGCAAAGGACTGACAGTCCTGCCACCCCACTCCCAAAGGCAATAACTGCCCATCCACCAACAGCCATAGCTTCCCAACTACCCAACAGAACATTAAAGAGGTTGAAAGAGGTTGGGTGACAAATAACAAAGGTGGCAAAACATCAAGGCAATAAAACATGGGTTTTTCCCCTTAACCAAGGTTTGACATCCACCACCCCTTATCCTTTGGAACCATGCCCTTTTCATTCAACGTTGCATTGCCGTAGCTGGTTGTGGTTTATTTTAATTGATGTGCAGGTTTACATGATGCCGAATTATAATGTGCCTTATAGCACGAGATGCCACCGGCAATTATCCCCATTGCCGAAACATACACAACAAAATAGATGGTGGGGCTTTTGCCTTGAGCTCCTCGCCACGATTAATTACAATATATGCATCATGCAAACGGGGTCGAAACCGGGGACATGACACCTGCACATAAATCATGATGCTCAATGGTGATATCCTGATGGCCTAGGGGGTCTGGATTACCATTGCACTTGGTAGTGGGGTGGAAGAGGAAGTATGTGGTGAGGAATAGGGTTTTGGATTCTCAAACCGATACTTGAGATATTCTTAAGTGCACCTCTGTTGTTTATCTATGGCCTTAGGATGGGGGTGACCTGTCAAAGTGAGATCTAGCTTGGCAGTTCCAAAGGATGGGTGGAACGTGGTGCGGATGATGTCAGTTGCACATTGATAAGATAGGTTGTTTATCTCATGTTTATTTAATTTAGTTGTCTTTGATATGATTTATTTATGGATGCACATGAATTTTTTTATGAAACAAATGAGTTATTTTTGGAAGAAATTTCTCACATAATTCAATCTATTTATGTAAGTAAATTTTACGAAGGAATTGAAAACTAGTTTTGGGATTTTGTGCACAAAATGTTTGAGGAAATAATTCTTTGGTACCTCTACTACAAAACTGATATTTCTTCCCCTTTTTCATTGTAAAATGTGTATTTTGATGGTACATTAATCTTGGAATGGTTTAATATGCTTATCTTTGATTCTTCTACCTTTTATTCAGAAACTAGTTCTGCGATCGGACTGTTTGGCATAGTTTGGATACTTGGCACATGAAGTTTTTGTAAAAATGAATGAGTGTTCCTTTTATTATTATGTATGATAAATAATATTTAAATGTGTGTGAGCTTATGGTTACAGTATTAGGCCTTGAATGGACCAAGTAGAACAGTTAACAGAGCTATTGTAAATGGTTTCAACATATTATTAGCTGCATAACCAAGAAAAATGCCATGAACAATGGGTCGGTGGTTTGATTATGAAATTATCTAACAAATATTGTGTTAACACATCTTGCAAATTCATAGTGCAGATTGAAAAAGAGTTGGTTTTGGCTCAGCCATGAGAACCTACAATAGGTATGATGCACAGAATCCCTATGAGCATGGGGAAGATGCCATGAAAGAAAATGTCCAAGTGGGAAATGTTGATACAGAGTCTAATGGTAGAATATTTCAAGGGATGCCTCCATACATTGCAACCACCATGAGAAGCCTTATTAAATCTCAAGAAGAGCAGCATCAGCTGAAGTTCTCCATGTTGAAAAGCTTGACAGACATCCAAGGATGGATGGGCTCTGGGCGTCATGCAGAGAAGCTAGAAATTAGTAAGAGAAGTGGCAAAAGAAGGAAGAACTATTCTAGTAGATCTCCTAACTCTGAAGGATCCACTGAGGATTCCATCTCTTCATATCACAGAGAAAAGAGAAATATGCATTATAGAAACAACTCACGTGATGATTTTAAGAAGGCAAAACCTCCTACCTTTAATGGTGAGGTAAATACTAGACAAGAAGCTGAAGCTTGGATTCTTGGGATGAGGAAATACTTCCAAGCCCAAGACTACTCTGGAAATATGAAATCCAGTGTAGCCATCTTCAACCTGAATGGAAGAGCATCCATTTGGTGGGATCACCTTAAGTAGGTAAAGAAGATCAGTGAAAGGAAGATCACTTGGAAACCGTTCAAGAAATACTTCAAGCATAAACACCTCTCTAACATGTATTATGATGATAAGATCAAATAATTCCATGAGCTGAAATCGGGACATCAGAAAATGGAAGAGTATGCCAACAAGTTCTTGTAACTTTTGAGGTATGTCAGGTACATTAAAGATGAAAAGGTAAAAATCTAGCATTTTCTAAGTGGATTACCTCAGTCCTACAAGGACAGAATTGAGTTTCATGAACCTAGAACTCTGGAAGAAACAATAAGGAAATCTAACTATTTTTATGAGTAAGGAAAGAGAAAACCTGATGTCCATAAGGCTTGGAAGGACAAGAGAAATGAAAAGTCTGATCATAGGAAGAAAGGGTTCAGGCCTTCCAACTTTAGGAATCAGCAGAAGCAACCATCCGAAGCTGTGGGTAATCCAACTAGAGTGATGGGAGAAAATCCAAGAGATCCACAACAAGACATAGAACCTCTTCAATGTTGGAAATGTGGAGGACCCCACATGTGCAAGAATTTCCCACTCAAGAATGGGAATGTAAGGCCACCTTATAACATTCAAGAAGCAGAAAAAGTGGGTCAAGTTGCAAGGAATGTCCCTAGGATTTATCTAGCACTGGAGGACTGCTAGGAAGACCATCAATCAATTGTGGTTGAAGTTGCAGGTAAGATTGTTGAGCAATTTGTTTGTGTGTTAATTGACCCTGGATCTACTTATCCTAGAGTAGTTGAAGTTTGTGCTTTTAAGAAGTTAAAGCATAGTAAGTCATGGTTAGTTCAACTAGCCACTGGAACCAAGAGGAAGGTTAGTGATATTGTAGAAAAGTGTCCATTAGAGATGAACAGGTTAGTGACTTACGTAGACCTATATGTTTTGTCACTTGGTTCCTATGACATTCTCATTGGAATGGATGGTTAGAAGCTCACAGGGTAAAGTTTGAATGTTACAATAAGACTTTCGAATGCATGGATGATGAAGGACACCCAAGAATTGTAAGAGGTATTCCAAAAGTGATTTCCGTTAGGCATATTTCAGCCATGCAGCTGAAGAAGTACTGTAGGAAAGGTTTCTAGTTATATGCAGCCCACGTTTTGGAGGTAGTAGAGAATGAAACTCCTAGGTTGGGGGATTTCCATGTGTTATAGGAATTTAGGGATGTTTTTCTTGATGATGTTCCAAGACTTCCTCCAAATAGGGATATTGATTTTAACATTAACCTTGTTCTAGAAGCATCCACAGTGTCTAAGGCGCCCTACAGGATGAGTACACCCGAGATGCTTGAGATGAAGATGCAGCTTCAAGAATTGCTAGAGAAAAAGTACATCAGGCCGAGTGTGTCTCCCTGGGGAGCACCAGTTCTATTTGTAAAGAAGAAAGATGGTACACTTAGATTGTGTATTGATTACAGACAACTGAACAAAGTCACAATGAAGAACGAGTATCCTTTGCCTCGAATTGATGATATTTTTGATCATATGAGAGGGGAAAAGGTATTTTCCAAGATTGACTTAAGGTCTGGTTATCATTAGGTAAGAATCGAGGATGAAGAAATTCATAAGGCAGCCTTTAGCACAAGGTATGGACACTATGAGTTTGTAGTGGTACGATTTGGTCTCACAAATGCACCAGATACATTTATGTTCCTTATGAATAGTGTTTGCAGTAGGTATTTGGATAGGTTTGTTCTTGTATTCCTTGATGACATTCTTATCTGTTATAAGAATGAGGAAGAGCATGAATAAAACCTAAGAATTGCTTTGCAATTGTTGAGGGAGAATAAGCTGTATGCCAAGTTGAGTAAGTGTGACTTCTATAAAGATAGAATTCATTACTTGGGCCACATGATATCAGAGGAAGGCATATCTGTGGACCCTGAAAAGATTGAGGCCATCATGAATTGGCCAACTCCAAGGAATGTGACAGATGTAAGGTATTTTATGGGACTTCCAGGATATTATAGGAAATTCATTGAAGGATTCTCCAAGGTTGCACATCCTATCACCTCCTTGCAAAGGAAGGGGATGAGATTTGAATGGACACCTAAATGTGAGGGAAGTTTCCAGCAGTTGAAGAATCTTCTCACAAGTGCACCTATTCTGAAAATTGTAGACCCCGAAAAGGACTTTGTGGTGTGCACTTATGCATGTGGTTAAGGACTTGGAGGAGATATTATACAAGACAACCATGTGGTATGTTATGAGTCTAGAAAGTTAAAATATCATGAGAAGAACTATCCCACTCATGACTTAGAACTTGCAGCCATAGTACATGCTCTCAAGATGTGGAGGCATTACTTAATCGGAAGAAAATTTGAGTTAAGGACAGACCAGTGTGGTCTGAAATATTTGTTTGATTAACCTACCCTAAATGCTAGACAAGCGAGATGGATGGAGTTTTTATGTGAGTTTGATTTTGAGATCAAACACATAAAAGGGAAAGAGAAAAAAGTGGTTGATGCACTCATCAGGAAAGTGCATGAAAATCATGTGGCATCTCTTAGTATTTTCCAATCAGACCTAAGGCAGCTGATTGCTAATCATACTACTGAAGATGAATTGTATGTGCAGGTCAAGGATAAATTGTAGCAGCAGAATCTTGAGAAGAGATATGAAGGATATAAATTGTAAGAAGATGGGCTTCTTACCTACAAGAGCAGAATTTATATTCCATGTGTAGAATATTTGAGGAGAGTTGTTATGGACGAGATCCATCAAGCTCCATATTTTGGTCATCCAGGATTTCAGAAGACAATTGCTATAGCCAGAAAGAAGTATTTTTGGCCAAGAATGAAGAGGGACATTACTGAGTATATCTCAAAGTGCATGAAATGTCAGCAGGTAAAGGTTGAGCATCAACACCCAATAGGTTTGTTGTAGCCTTTACCAGTTCCAGAATGGAAAAGGGAAGTTGTTTCCATGGACTTTATTATAGGACTTCCAGTGACTTGGAGACAACATGATTCTATCATGGTTGTGGTGGATAAGTTGACAAAGGAAACACATTTTATACCAGTCAAGTCCACACATAATGCTGATGATATTGTAAGAATATTCATGATGGAGATTTTTAGATTGCATGGATTTCCTAAAGCAATAGTCTCTGACATGGATCCTAAGTTCACTTCCAATTTTTGGAAGGGGTTGTTTGCATATTTTGGTACAAAGTTGAACTTGAACAATGCATACCATCCTCAGACTGATGGTCAGATAGAGAGAGTGAATCAAGTGCTTGAAGACATGCTTTGCATGTATGCGTTGGACAAACCATCCAAGTGGGAGGTTTATCTACACTTGGTAGAGTTTGCTTATAATAATGGACAACAAGCATCCTTGGGGATGAGTCCTTATGAATCTTTATATGGAAGAAGGTGTAGGACACTCGTGACATGGGATAAACCAGTGAACATCATTGTTCTTGGTCCATAATTGCTCAAGGAGATGGAGTAAGAGGTTGCAAATATCAGGAAGAATCATCCCAGGACAGACAGAAGAGCTATGCTAATAAGCATAGGGTGGATAGAGAGTTCAGTGTTGGGGATCATGTTTACCTCAAAGTGAGGGAAAATAAGAGTTCCTTGAAGCTTGGAAATTGTGCCAAGATGTCACTTAGATATTGTGGGTTGTTTGAAGTGCTTGAAAGAATAGGGCCTATTGCATATAGACTTGCATTTCCTGCTAGCACTAGAGCTCATAATTTTTTCATGTTTCTTTGCTTAAGAAATATGTACATGAACCTAACCTTGTGATTGATTGGGATGTGATCCAGGTGGAACGTGAGGGAGAGTTCCAAACTGAGCCATTGCACATCCTTGACAGGAAGGTCACCATGCTCTGGAATCGAGCCATAGGATAGGTAAAGGTACAATGGAAGCACTATGGTCCTGAGGAGGCTACTTGGGAGCTAGAGGATTCCATGCAATTGGCACATCCATTTTTGTTCAATTTTGCAGAGCACTAAGGTGGTGCCAGTGTAGCATTTTTGTTTAATTTTGTTAAACATTGAGGACAGTGCTGTTGAAGGGAGAGGGGATTGTAATACCCCAGTTTTGACCCCATGGTATTAATATTGTACATGATGTATGTATTGTATTGAGATCATGTCATGGAGCTCAAGGCCAATGCCCTGTCATTGATCTGGTGTTTTGTATAGGTGATCAAGGTTGATACCTATGGTGATAGTGCTAAGTCAAGCACAGTGTATATATTTTGATATGTCATGTAACTATGCAAATTAATAAAATACCACAGCTAGCTATGGGACTGCAAATGTGAAAGAGATGGGGGCATGATTCCATAAGGGATGGGGCAGGGATTTAGTCAACCCCCTGAGCCAATAGGGTGTGACCATGTGTCGATGGGGAAACCCATGTACCCTCATCTATCTTTTCGTCCTCTGTCCTCAATCATCAATTTCTTCCAAAAGTTGGTTGAGGCAGTTAATGCCTTGGGTAGAGAAAGGCATGGCAACATGATGGCTTGTTTGAGAAAGTCTACAGGTCTGCAGCTTGGGAGGCCGCGTTCTTTCTTCTGCATCAAGTAAACCCACATGGGAATGTGTGTTCATCCCCTCATCCCTGAGTTGCACTGAATGCTAGATTCATTTGCACGGTTCGTAGAGCCTACGGAGGGGAGTCGTTTTCTTGTTCATGCGCGTTGTGAGATTGATCCTACTAGAAGAACTGTTTTTGTTTTGGTTGTTCACCTGTTGTTTACCATCCTTAGCCGTTCAGAGGTTTGGGGGTCTCCTGGTTGTGCTGAGTGAATGAGTAGTGGAGATCACTTGATTTTATGAGCAAGTGTGGTCATCTGTGGATTCTCCAATGTTTTTGTTCAATGGTATCCTCGGTCACAGGGTGAGTGCAAGCCTGTTTTGTTGTGTTACATCGTGGTTGGCTATGTTGTGCACCCTGGTTCGAGTCTGAACAATACACAAGACTTAGGAGTGGAAGAGATGAGGAAGGGGCTTGATAAACCTAGTGCAAAAGGAACCTCAGGAAAAAATTAGAGTGGCTGGTGAATCGACTCTACACATCCTGAAGGGCACTGGAAGGGAAGGCATAGCTTGAGGGACTATGTAGCAGAGAAGGGGATGCTTCCTTGTGTTGGGTGTGCAGGTGTCATGGTTTCCAGGCCAGATAAATCTTGTGGAGGTATCCTTAGCTCTAGAATGAGCCACTAGCTTAGCCATTCTACCTTTCCACTGCCTTAGAATATTGATAAAGCCAACTTGAAGGATGGCTTGGATGGTAGCCTGATAAACCCATATGTTGGCTTGGTTGTGTCTTGTTGTGTTTGGCCTTGTGAGAAATCCTTGCTGGACAGCCTGATAAACCCAACTTGAATGATGGATTGGCTAGTATCCTGATAAACCCATATGTTGGCTTAGCTAGTCCTTAACTGATTGATGACTTGACTATGAATAGACTGATAAACTATTCAGTGTTTGGCTTGTAAGGTTGCATTATGATAAACCCAACTTGGTGTTATCTTGGATGGAAAGTCTGATAAACCCAACTGGAGGTTGGATTGACTGTGTGTGTGCTTGGTCTAGCTATGTGTAAGTCTATTTTTCCCTAGTTCCTTGTGGAAATCATGCCCAGTTTGGGGGTGGTAGTGTGTTGAGAGATTAATGAACACACTGGCCTATGGTTGGGTGGAACATTACAACAACATAGCTAATTGTAGGACAACTTAATCATCAAGATAAGTATTTCTGTTATGCTTGTTTATGCCATGAATTATCTATGAATTACTATGTTCAATGTTGAATGCTTGTTGATAATCAAGTAGAGGTTACTTGTGTATGAATGTCCATGTATTTGCTTGTTATGTCTTGTATGTTTTATGCATTTTACTTCTATACACGACTTGTCTCTCTATGATGCTTTTTCCCAAGTTCATGGAGGCTAGAAGCCTGTTACAGGGCCAAAATGTAGTTAAGGTAATATTCGTCGAGTTTCCATCCCTTGGAATCCGCTCGCGGAAGGTGGAAGGTGGAAACTAGAAGAGGAATAGTTGAACAGGGCATATTCGTTGTGTTTCTGCACCCCAAGATCCACAGAGGAAGGAAGAAGGCAGAGGGAGGAAAGGGCAGTTGAAAACAAGGTAGAAAGTGAGTTTTTTGACTTTCGAGTTCCGAAGTACGGAGGCAGAAGGTGGAAGGCGGACGGCGGAAGGAATTTATCCACATTATGGGGTATGGGGACATGACACATTCCCCCCTATAGATTCTAGAACATCTGACTTTGGGGCGTCGCTGCTGGCATAAAGAATCAACTGCAAGTTCACAAAATTAATATATTAGCTCAAACTAAATATATGTGTACAAAGAGGAAAATAAATGAATAATTTATTACAATTAACCATCTACATACATCACTCAAAAACCCACCGAAGGAAACATATGAGGAAATACCATAACATGGATGGCCACACGATGTGCACTCGTGAGGCTCAAAACTAGGCTGGGGATGTGTCAATGGTCC
Organism: Pseudotsuga menziesii; assembly: GCA_001517045.1. NCBI lineage: Eukaryota > Viridiplantae > Streptophyta > Pinopsida > Pinales > Pinaceae > Pseudotsuga > Pseudotsuga menziesii. The sequence goes on along the minus strand of LPNX010062864.1, from coordinate 51,724 downwards.
TGCACTAGTAGATGGTCCTGCATTAGTGGATGGTCATGCACTAGACGATGGTCCTGCACCGTGACAACTTGGTGTATGTACCACACTAGGGATAGATGTCCCTTCCTCACCCATATGTTGAACCATAGTGCTATGGCGAACAACCGCCCGTGCCAAACTCAAATACGCATGACGTGTCTGTGGAATAACACGATGTGCACGTGGGACATTTGCCCCAGGAAACTGCCTACGAGGTGCAGGGATGGGGAAATCAGGGTCTCGAAGCCTCACATTGGGTCGGTTTTGGGGCATCCCCCCACCAATCCCTTGAAACTATAAGATATCAAAATATTTTACTTGCTTACCCAACACGAACTCTGCATACATCTTTCGAAGGAAATACAGGGGGATTTCCCTATTGTTATGTGGTGGCATATCAAAAACCATATACCATCTGTCCATCCAATTATGAACAATTGGTTGAAATGTACACCACTCAATAGAGATATGAGGCATGTTTGCATTTGGGATTTCCCCCGACCGAGGGTCCCTAAACAATGCAAATATGTGCTCTTTGGTTATTTTCAACTTTTTGATTGCAATGTAGTCTAGCCCATCAACATATTCTTGTCTTTTCCTTTCTCTATATGATGTAATATCATATAATATATTGCTTGACTGTGCAATAGTGTCAACAATTGCATCCAAAGTTGATGCAAGTGAGCGACGAATCCTGTCACCACCACTAAAAGCCGCACTAATTCCCCTCAAGTGGGCAAGCTCAATCAGTATCTCAGCATTTGTGTCCATAGTCACAAATGCAATAAAAACATAAATAAGAAAATCATTAGAAACATATACATGGTATATAATGACGTCTCTTCAAAATTGAAGATGTATTAAATCAAACTCAAGTAAGCAATTTAATGGCATTCACTTACATACATTTAAAAATTAAAATTAAACATTTAACAGTTAAAAATTAAGTTTCGTTCAACTTCTTTCTAGAAGTTAAGGCACTTCTTAACCCTCATTGGTGACTTTTCCATGCACACTTAGGTTTAAACTTCTTAGAATTTAGGAGTGTTATTTTGACATGTTTTGGCCTTTACATCCCTTGGATATGTAAACGACAAGGGCGAGGGACTATTAGGATATGTGAGGCAAGAAAAGAGGTGATACAGGGATGCCACCAATCCTCTAAATATCATTAACTCGATCATGGTTGGGAACACTCTCACAACACACTCTAGGTAGTTCATGGGTGTTCACCATTTCCATTGTTCTATAAACATGGAAACCAACCAAAAGTGACATGGGGAAATGGAGAATTTGTGGACTGGAATACAATTGGTTGTAGATGAGCTTAGAGACTCAACATGTAGAAATATATTACCCATTGTTTTTACTATTTTAAAAAATAGTTGATAAACGTAGTGATGTAGGGGCATAGACTGTTTGAGTAAAGTCATTTATGACTTTGCTAGGACAAGACAACTTAGGGAGACCTAGTGTCTCACATGTTTCTAATTTTCTTTATTTTGTTGAGAGATTCAATAAAGAGGATAAGGATACTAGATCCTTTTCCCAATGTAATCGATAGAGTTAGTTTAGCATGTCCAGAATTATAGCATCTAGTTAGTGATTTTTCAAGTGAGTCACCAGTTAGTTGAGTTAATCATTGATTATGTTCCTTCTTTATAGGATCAAAGAACTGAGAATTCGAGTTGTATTTAGTTTAGCTGATGACCTTTAATTAATTAGCTTTTTGGTAGCTCAATAGAGCTAGGGTTAGCTCACAGAAGTTGAAGATAGAGATTCAAGTGGAGGAGGGCTCGGAATTATCAATTCCTTGGAGAAAAACAGAGACGATTTCTCCCTGCAAAAGCGATCTCTACATTGTATGGCAAGCTCAGAAATTTAAATAAGAAACATAGTGATTTTCTATAAGAAGTCTTTGAGTTGAATAATAGTGAAAATAGAATCTATTAGATTGTTTTAATCTAATGGAAGAGTAAGTCATCTGTGTAAATATTTATTTTATTTGGAATTGAATTTGAGTTTAGCAAGAACAATCAAAGTCTAGATAACCGATGGGAATCTATAAACATGAGAATTGTGTGCGCAAATCCTGAAGGGATTACACATATATAATCTATGTTATGTATAGTGATTGTCAAATTCCATCAAGAAATTGCAGGTAAATTTGTGCTTTGAAAGCACAAACAGAGAACCAAGGGTGATTGATGATCCCTGAGCGTTGAGTAGATTGATCGAGGGTGTGCATAGGTTGATTAACTAGTCGACAATCTCGATGGTGGATATCAGATGTGATTTAGATCGAGGATTCCAAATCCACATCACAGTCAGAACTGCATGATGGTTATGAACTCTTTGACGATGCATTGAATACTCGGGTTGTATGGTGGTTTCAGGACATGTTGACTTGTAATTCGATATCACTGTGAGAAGGTACGTATATTTTAACTTTTGTTTGCCATTGTGATAAGGCCAGGGGCACGAAGGCTAAGTCATATGCGCAGAACAAGATTAAAGTGTCGAGGAAGGTAGAGTTAAAATACAAATGAAGTGGGTGCTATAACGAAGAAGTGCAAATATTTTAGTGGAAAAATGGTGGTGG
>LPNX010062864.1:0-45059 GCA_001517045.1 Pseudotsuga menziesii | reverse complement strand
CAAAGCCAGATCTTCAGAGCTGGGGATGAGTCCAGATCCGAGTTTCTGTGCATTCTGTAGCCTCTGGTTGTGGGCGTAAACACCAATTCTTTCAGGAGGAGGAGGAAGGTTGATGTTTGCTGGATCGATAGGAGAAGTTCTCAAGAGAGCATTCCAACCTGCTGCTAAAGCTATGCACAGCACAGCTGCTACCACTGCAATAGTGGGATTTGCCATCAGAGAAAGAGAAGGTAAAATGGGGAACCCAGAGTCCACATAAAAGGGTTAACTCATGGAGCTTGCCAAACATGGCAGAGTTCTGTCTTTTAATCAAGATTCCACAAGGATCTTATCTTGCCAAGCACCGCAGCATGCTTTCTGTTAGTCAAGATTTCACAGGTATGGATTATATCCTTGTCGCTATCAAATCCCAAAATCCGTGTATATGTGGTTTTCCACATCTTCAAATCCATAGTCCATGGTTAATAAAATAAAATTTTGCTTCCGAATTAATTACACTAAATCAAATCCTAAATCTGTGCATATGGTTTTCCATATCTTTCGGTTGATGCTCACTGATTGATACGCTTGGGAGAGGTGGAAGCATGATGGCAAAGGTGAATCTATTAAACATTATGCATATGGTTTTCTATATTTTTCTGTTTGGGAGAGGTGGAAGCATGATGGCAAAGGTGAATCTACTAAACATTGTGTATATGGTTTTTTATATTTTTCCGTTCATACTCAATATTGATATGCTTAGAAGGGGTGGAAGCATGATATAAAAGGTGATATCTTTTCTGTTGATGCTCAATATTGATATGCTTTTTAGTAAAGGTCCAAGCATGATGTCAAAGGCGAATCTACTAAACATTTTTTCAAAATCATTTTATCTATATTGTTATGTCAAGATTTCATGTCATCGTGTTCAGTCTCCATGCTGATTGCCTCCATATTTTGTTTCCCAAATTCTTACTCTATTTGACCTTTTCAATAATCTATCACAGTTTTGACAAAGGCCTATTACATCTTGTTAGCTAAAATTCATGAAGTTTACACCCATCCATAAATTCATTAGTTATGCTTACTAATGTCACCTAATCAAGTCCAAAAAGTCAAGATTATCCACTTAAATCCTTCCTTGTTTTAAAAGCACTAATATCCCCTATATTCCTCTTTTACCTTATCATTTTATTACCCAAATATGATTAAAATAAAATTTTCCAAAACCCCCCCTTTTTATTATTCCTCTTCCCATATCTATCTATACCATGTCCTAAATTTAATAAAAAAGCATTTAATTTCCCTTTTATGCTTATCCCTTTCCTGTAAACAAATCTGAAAGAACGTAACATTTTGTCCCATTCAACCCACTTCATTATCCCTTTCCAAGAAGATATATATAATATTCCTTCCCCCAAGTCGCATAACACGTAACATTTTGTCCCATTCAACCCACTTCATTATCCCTTTCCAAGAAGATTTATATAATATTCCTTTCCCCAAGTCGCATAACACGTGAAGGAGAATAAGAAGATTTATATAATAATCCTTTCCCCAAGTCGCATAACACGTGAAGGAGAATAAATGGTCACCACCAAACCTAAGTGGGCATGCAAGGATCAAAATTCAAGCCATCAGAGCCCGTCAAAGGGGTCATAGTCTGTCTCAAAAGTGTCCTTTAAAAAATGGACGTCAAAAGAAATATTGATCTGTGTTTTTGACATTTTATAAAAAAAATCAATAGATTTAATTAAAATTTCATTAAAATGGTGAGCTTTCAAAATGTATGTCAAACATTAATTTTGGCTATATATTTTGGCACCAAGGATGATTGCCAACTTTCTACGGCACCTCGAGTTGTTGGATTTAAGAGAAGCAATTCTTAGATGGGATGGAATCTCTCATCCATTAATCCACTTGAGTTAATTCAATTCATTAAACTGGCAGGTGTACTGCATGAGTTGGGAGAAACAGATACGGTATACCATGTGAACTCGCTCATGAGCAACATTATCACAAGCAACAACATATAGACACACAATATACCCTAGAAACCCCATGCGGGGAAAACCAGCACCAATGAAGATCTTCATTACATGGCCAAAACTGGCCATCCAGGCCAAGTGAGCTAGCCACCGCTCACCTCCAGGCCTTATTACAATGGAGCATCCTCAAGCCTTATAAAGGCTTAATCACATGCAATACCATGGAAAAATACCATGGGCTACAACAAACCATGTGCCCAAACCATGTGCAAGACCTACCACCTTTGACTTAATCCCGAGTCAAGGTTAACCCTAACATAATTTTGGTCTAGATCTTTAGAAGTTGAGTTAGTACTGTTTTTATTTTTATTTATTTTTCAATGTGTTGAACTCACTGTTTTAATGAATGTTTTACCTTTGAATTTTTTATTTCATAAATAAATATGTTTTAAGAAAGTTGTATCATATAATTATAATGGATTTAACAATTTTTTTTATGAAGGGGAGAGCTAATTTATTATCGTCAATTTAAAGTGTAGTTTTTTTTAAACTTTTCAGTGTAGAAGGGCAGCATGAATATATAACTTCAATATGAAATTAAGACCCGCCCTTCAAATTTGATCCCTGTGCGCATGAAGTGCTGTGTAAGTTTTATATATATTTAAATTTGATTTATATATATGAAGTATGAATTTAAAAAGGATATGGAGCATGATAGGTTGCACTGTGACAAATCCAACGATGATAATCTCATGAAATGCGGATGGTTGGGACCTAGTGTGTGTGCCCTCTGCAGGAATGGTGAAGACTCGGTACGACATCTCTTCATTGATTGTATCATGACCAAGAGGGTTTTCTCCATCATTTGTGAGCAGTTCTGCATTCCTCCCTTATTAAATTGCTCTGTCAGTTCTTTTTTAGAACTTTGGTATAAGAAATTCTAAGCTCACTCTATTTTTAGCTATCTGCCTCTTTTTATTTATTGGAGCGTTTGGAAAATGAGAAACAATTGTATCTTTAATGATAAAAAGGTTTCAGTGTCTAGTATCATCCACCATGTGGAGTATTTCTTTCACTTGTACCCTGTTCCGAAGCTGAAGAAGAAGATAAGATGTATTGGAATCAGACCACAGATCTTTTATCCTTGTGGCTTCTTTGATGGGGCCGTTGCAGGGAACATTGGTGGTGTTGGGTTTGTGCTGCTACTGAGTGACTCTCACACTCTTGGCTTCTCTTTGGGTTGTGGCATGAGCACCAATACCAGGGCAGAACTTCTTGCTCTTTGGGCACTTCTTGCTATTTCAAAGCATTTGGGGATCCCTCTCCTTACTATCTTTGGAGACTCCTTAGTCATATAATAGGAATGCATCCTTGGATTCTCCTAGCTTGAGCCATTGGTGCAAAGACATAAGGTCCCTTATGTATAATTTCTCTCGGTTGACAATCAAGCATATCTATCGTGAGCATAATCAGCACGCTGATTGTCTTTCAAAGAAGGCTTTGGTATTACATCATGGATTCAGATTCTTCACTGAGTATCTTGATGGCATGATCATTGATCATGGGAACTTTCAGCTTTTTTAAAGCATGGTGCCAGGACTCAGTCCCTTCTTTTTTGGCACTTGAAACTTCTTTTTCTATTTGATGGACTGGATTGAGTCTTTTTTTGAAGAGACTATTAGCCTTCTTATTGTGCTCAGGTTGGATAAGCTTGTTTGTCAATCTTTGCTCTTCATAGATCTGCCCGATCTCTCTTAGGAAAATGTATTATCGTTCTTCTTTGTTGAGCGGAAGCTTTTGTTTGCTTGAAGGTTCTTGTGTTTTCTCCTTTGCCCATGTAGCAAGGATTGATGGCTGTACCTATATATCTTAGTGATCAGAGGGATTCCCAAATGCTAATGTTTACACAAGATTGAAGCCTGGCTATGAAGGATGCATGTATATGATGTCCTTTGATTCATAATATGAATATCAAGGTTTGGTATTTTTTCCTCTTGAAAAAAAATGGCAGTATTGTGAAGATCAACATGTTATGCCCGCCATTACGAGATGGCTATGGGAATCAATATAGTTAATTTGGCATGAATAAAGGAGACGAAAGCAATGAAATCGGGCAAAGGGACGTTATAAAGGAGAATGTGGATTCCACTCTGCAATGGAGATCGCAGAGATGACACTTCATTGGCAAGAAGAGGTTAGGTAATAAAAAACACAGTAAGGATGTCAATATCACGAAGGCAAACAATATTTAGCATGTTGCAGAGCATTTAATGTGACTGCAGCAGGTTTGATGACCGTTGAATTTTAAGCTGCTCGAGATCCAACGGTGATCAAACTTACTACATCTTCATTAAATGTTGTACATCATGCTAAATATTACTTGCCCTAAAACGAATGCAAAAAAACCTATGTGCAATCCATGTTGGAATTTGGTTTTAATTTTACTCGTCAATTTTTTTTTAAACGTTTTGGCATTTATATTGCATGTCATGAAATGTTTTGTTTAAAATTTTACCCTTAATCAATGAAGGCTTGTTAAAAAATTTACCCTTCAGTAATTAATTTTTGTTAATTTTTTTTTTAAATAATATTGATTTTCTTGACTTTTTTATATTAAGATAAAAATGGTCATTATTAATATCTATCATGGTACATTAACTTAATTCCTATTTATTTTATATACCATTTATGTTCTGAATTAATATTATATAAAAATATAACTTAAAAAGAATAAATACAAATACGCAGTCAAAATATGCAAAAATAAATAAATAATGAAGCATAAATAAACATAATAAAAATGGTTCTTTAATTTTAAGAAAATGTGCATATAAAAAAGAAAATAACTATCACATCATTGTTTTTGTTTGCAAAATTGATATTATAAAATAGAAGCTAGTGACAATAAAGACAAAAGATTTTCTAAATTCTTCAGGTGCACATGTTGCTAATGTGAAATTAAAATGTAAATTTGTTTATCGCATGCTAAAATATAATTTTATTGCAGTGGATACAAACCTTGCTGGTGTGTTAGTTTAAAGACATTACTTTCTGCATTCAAAGTCCACTTGTAGGCACCTTGCAGGCTTCATGATTCAGGGTGCATGATTCGGCTCCATATTTGATTTATCTATGTTGACAGAAATCTTAGAATTGATCTATGTAAATTTGTTATGCAAAGTCCACTTGCAGGTTTCACTATTCATCTCCGTATTTGATTTTTTCTGTGGTGAACAAAAACATTGACATTGACCTATGTAAATATGTGAATTCCTGCTGATAAGATTGAGCAGAACATTAACCCTACGAAACATGGCACGACCTCTTCGCTTTTGAGTGTATCTGGAATTGGACCAATTCATTGCCTTGATTATTTGATTTAGAGGATTCCATAATGGCCTTCCATTCCATAAGATTGCACCGAGAAAGAAATGACCACACTTAGGAACTCATGATTGGAAGTCTAACGACGCGCAGGATCATGCATGGTTTGAATCGAGATTCCGGAAGAGTATGGTGGTCGGTGGGTGGCCTACTGGCTAGTAGCCACTAGCCATGGTGAGTATGGAATGCATGGAGTATTGATTTAGTACTTGCATAAATCAATGCAAAATTCAATATATAGATTTTCAATTCAATTTCAATAGAGTTGGAAAATTAATCAATATTCTTTAATTTTAAATCTATATACATTACATAAATTATGGTAGAAATCAGTATAAATACAAGGAAATGTTTTATAACATTTTTTCAAATAGTAAATTTTAAAACAAATCTTTAAATCTAAACGAAAAAAATTGCTTGCCTTCCACATTCCAAGTTCCAAGTTCCAACATTCAAATCATTTAGTTGAGCATTGAGGGCTGAAATTTGTACTATGTAGATGCTAATTACAATAGTAAAAAAAATCAATAAATATAGAAAAATCATTTGTTAAAATGGCATTTTTTGCTTTAAGAAAAAATCAAAGAAACTTATAAAATAATAAGACATAAAGGATGGAAATAATACTAACTTAGTATTTTTCTATTTAGTAAAAGTATGATTAGAATTTGGAAAGTATAACTTTATTTTAATAATAAGATAAAAGTATTCATATTACTAATTTACTAGTAGTGACTTATAATGAAGTTTTAGTAATGTTGTTGCCCTTAGTAATATAATGACGTTTTGAAAATTTTATTGCCCTTCAAAAATACGTTTAAATGATAAATTTACCCTTAAAAAAATGTCTTACTAAAATGTTTAACCGTATTTGACAGTCAAAATGTCTTATGATGATCATTTTTTTTCGTCAAATTCCATCCCTACGTGGAATCACACAATCGACTTGACCGTTGAAAACAAAAAACAAAAAAAAGGAAAAGGCAAACCCTAGCGACAGAAGAGGTGGACAACACGAAGGAATTAGCTTGAATGTCAAGAACCACACTCCACGAAACGAGGGCATAGTCGCAGAGATGTACCCTAGTTCTTACACGATTTTCATTTCTTCTCCTAAGAAATCTTGTCCAGTTTTTTTAGTTTTCCCGAAGCTAGAAATGGTGCCAAAGTCTTTGACGGTCCTGGAAGTTAGCAAAGGATTGAAAATTTTGTAAAATCAATACCCTCCTTACATAGAGAATTTTGGTCGACAATTAGAACGGAGGTGTTTGAGTAGGAATAGATTCGTATTGTTGATTGTGACACCTTTATTATGAAGAAAAACTCTCTAAGGGAGCAATAAGAACTCATACATTTCAAGCCTAAAGAACTATCAGAGGATCGCTGAGCCGAACAAAGGGATTTTGGTATCTAGCCTGCAACGCGAGCTATGTTATGTTTTTTTCTCTTCATCAAAGAGTCTTGGGACTGTCCCATCAGAGCGCAATAGAATACTGAATCTCAACGTGTTAGTTTTTCAACATTAAGCTAGCATTATTAGGATCTTTAACTGAGAGAATAACAAGTACATCAATCAAACACAAGAGACAATGAACACAGTGTTTTTCCTCGGGGAAACCATAAAGGAGAAAACCCCGCAACTTCCTCAGAGATAGAATCAGCACCAAAACAGTAAAATCCCTCAAAACAGTAAGTGATCTCCTAACAGCAATAATCTTCTTCTTGACTAGCCCTAGTGTCTTCTCCTTCCTCAACTATGCGCTACACTGGAGTGTGGATGAGTTGTGTGATAAATAGAGACTCCAGTTCTCTATTTATACGAATCCCGACATGACTAAAACCCTACTAGGGCCGAACTCTACTGGGAGAGTCTAATAACCCTAGTGCCCCGAAACTGCGGGGACTTTAACCCTTAGACAATCAGAGGGTTACTCACTATGACTTGACATGACTTGTTTACATTATTGATCCTCCCGATTGGAACATTGGGGCATGACAATATGACTCAATTACATTATAGATACATCCCGGAATAAACATCGGGTTACAATACATAAGATACATAGATGAATACATTCCAAAGTTACAAATACATCAACACTCCCTCTTAACTAGGAAGGTATTCTTTCGACACAATTTTCGGCACTGGTCTTCTTCTATGCATCAACTGGATCATCTCGTCATCTGCATCTCAAGTCTTCTGAGTCTTCAAGTCATCTTCGCCTTCAAGTCATCAGATCTGGATCATCTCTCGATCTGGGTCATCATGGGATATCATCACTGGATCTGGATCATCACTAGGCATCATCACTGGATCTGGATCATCACTGCTGGATCATCATCAATGGATCTGGATCATCACTTGATCTGGATCATCACTGGAAATCATCATCACGGGTGCTATCTCATGATTCTTCTCGTCACAAGAAGTTCTACAGAGCCAGCCCTTTTTCATGTTGGTTGTAGGCCTAGCCTCCATGTAGGTCTTTTTGCAGCGCTCATATCTGACACTACGTCAGAATGGACCGCCCAGCACTTACATCTGACCTACTCATCAGAAAGGCATGCCCAACACTCACATCTGATCATGTAGGAACCAATCCTATAATCATATCAGAAAGGCCCAACACTCACATTCACCAGCATGATAAGAACTCAAACTACTATCATCTGTGAAATGGCTCAGCACTTACAACCACCAGCATGATAGGAACCCAAACTACTATCATTTGTGGAAAGGCACAGCACTCACATCCACCGGCATGGTACGAACTCAAACTACTACCATTTGTGCAAAGGCTTAGCACTTACAATCACCAGCATGGTAGGAACCCAAACTACTACCATCTGTGAAAATGCATAGCACTTATAGTCACTAGCATGATAGGAACCCAAACTACTATCATCTGTGAAAAGGCCACTGCACTTACATGTGAGTACGTGGGAACACATCCCTCAGTCACATCAGAAAGGCTCTCAGTCCTAGACTGAGGATCCCTGGTACCTCACTAGGTAGCTCCATTCAAAGAATGGCAGTAGCCCTTATATCTGACACTAAGTCAGAATGGCTTAGCACTCATATCTGACATGGGAGGAACCTAATCCTTTAGCCATGACAGAATGGCTTCATCCCTTACATCTGATCAATTGGGAAGACATCCCTCTGTCACATCAGAATGGCCATGTACTCATATTTGATCATGTGAGAACAAATCTCACGGTCATATCAGAACGACCCTTAGTCAGAAACTGAGTTTTTCTGGTACCTCACCAGGCAGCTCCATTCCAATAATGGCAATAGCCCTTATATCTGATCATGTAGGAACCAATCCTACAGTCATATCAGAATGGCTTAGCACTCACATCTAACATGGAAGGAACCAATCCTCTCACCATGACAGAATGGATCAGCCCTTATATCTGACCATGGAAGGAACCAATCCTCTCACCATGTCAGAATGGCTATGGGTCTCATCACTTTCTCTTGGAGGAAACCTCGATCTGGAGAACACCAAGCTTCTCCCTGAAGTACTCAAACTTCAGCCTAGCCAATGGCTTCATCAATACATCGGCTATTTGTTCCTCCATCGCAACATACTAGAGCTTCACTAGTCCCCTCTGCACCATATCTCTGATATAGTGATACTTGATCTCGATATGCTTCGACTTGTCATGGAACACTGGATTCTCTGACATCTTCTGTCACATACCCCAATTTTGTAAAATTATGTAATTTGTTTTATTATATTTCTGAGACATTATGTTAAACTTAATCCTAAGTAGGGATTGATGACTCAGCAGAGTCAACAGTAATGGAGTGTAATTCAGAATATTTTATTATTAATAAATAAATTATGGAGACAACAGCATGGGAGAGATGTTAAAAGAGGTTACTGGTCAAACTGGTGGATGGAACTAGGTGGAGAGGCAAAAGACAAGTGGCAGCATCCTCAAACACTTCCTAAGTTGCAGGTGGCAACTTCCCTATATTTGGGGTCATGATTCCCCAAGAAAGTGGAATCTGAGCAGGTGGCTCATTAAATGACAGTTAACCCAACTAAGACCTAGGAAATATTTAAAAGTACTCAATGAAGAGAGCTCAGGCTGCTCAGATTTTATTCCAGAAAGAATTCATTCAGGTGAATGTTATTCAAGAATTTCATTGAGGAAAGAGGGAAAAACAGTAAGGAAGTGTTATGAGTGGATTGCTACAGTAACTTGATTCTATTTTACAGCTTTAGCTGGGAGAACTTGCTGATAAGTTCTGTGTTCAGACTAAGTTTGAGGACTGGTATCTGACATTGCTGCACCTAGTTCCAGCCAGGGAGACCAGAGCAAGCTCAGGGGTCCTGAGAAGTCGCTGTCTGAGCGCTCTCCAGGAGTTGGTAGGGAGGAACGGCCTCCCATTGCTGTTGTTGTCCACAGCTTAAACAGGTTCTGTCATTTATTTCTTTATGTTTTCTGAGTATAAATGGTGCATGTTATGTTTATCTATATGTTTGAATAGTTAGTTAGTTCATTAAAGTTAGTATCTCAGAATATCAGTAGTTAAACCTGTTAGTAATTACCGTGTTTTTCCACATCTGGTATCACCAGACCGTACTCCAGCACATTATCTCAGTGTAAGAAATAACATTCTTTTGAACTGAGTTTCCTATATTACTTGCAGTTACTATATGTGTTTCATAAGTTATAAGTACTTTTCTTACAGTCTTATAAACTATTCCTAATACTGTATCCTTATTTTACAGTAAATGCTAGCTGAAAGAAAGATTTAGATAGACTAAGTAATGCTGCTGTTTAAAACCTATAACTGTTATCTGCTAGCTTGCAAGAATTTAACCTTCTAGTGTGGGAAGAGATAATACTAACAGTAGGATGTAATTTATCTATTGGTTTGATTCTACGGTACAGTGTTGGTCTGCATGCAGGTTTAAGAATGCAGACTGATATTTATTGAATTTTCTTGCATTTACAGTATAGTCTTAACAGAATTCACAACTGATTATTCTACTTTCTTTGTAGTAATTAAATGTTATATATATATATATAAATTAAAAACCTAGATATTACATGTGCATTATGCAGATATACACAGTCTTTATAATTAAAAAAAAAGATAAATTAAAACAGACTTTGAATGATAATAATAACCTTAGAAACAATTGTATTCGCAATGTAGTAATCTTGCTATTATATTAATAACAATATACTTATCTTGCTAATGATAATAAATTATTGCTAATGTAATACTAAATTAATGTTATATTAATATCATTGCAACTTGAAATGATTATCTATAATCTATAGATAAACAAGATTTATAAACCAATAAATAGTTTATACTCTGTATCTTATAAAATACTTAAATAATACTCGAAGATAATAGCAAAATGTATTAATAGTATAAGATGCGTATCTAAATTAAAAATATATGCATCTGCATTACAGTTTCTAATATTTATAGAAGACAGGATAATAAGTTAGCACAGAAAATCTTAACATCAAATGTGTTTAACAATAAGCTGAAAGGTTCTTTAACCAAAAACTTTTTTATAATAAATTTTAAATTAAAATAATAGAACATGATCAAGAATACAGAAAGGAAAAATAGTATCTATAGTTAGGATAATTGTTTAAGGCTATAACCCTAGATTAATTTAAGAAGTTTTTATATAACAACTAAATTGAAGAACATAATCCTACAGAAATTTGCTATACCTGTAAGGAAGAAAAACACAGTAGGTGTTGAATTGATCCTTTAGGGTTTTAGGTGTTTTATTTACACGGTATTAGAATTATATTATAATAACCTTAACAATTTAGATGTTAGAAAGAATATTTATGTATGTATACATATAAATGCAAGTACAATATCGTACTGATATAAATCAAGCATAAGAATTGATTGTAAAGATTATGAAGCTTCAGTAAAAAGAAACCACGCAACCTCATAAACAAACAGAGGCGTATTATAAATAGCATTATAAATGCCGTAACTAAAGTGTCACTGTCAAGCTTCATTAATCCATTGCAATCCTTATAACAAAATAAATACCAATATTATAATATAAACCAAGACTGTTGTAAGAAAATAATATTAATATTTATGCTGATAATTTAAGGGTACAAACCCTAATATCCCAAAAGGTACAAGGTCAAAAACCTGTAATGATAAATTCGGCATCCTAAGCTCACGGCCATAACAACCTGTTTTTTTAGCCTAAACATTGTAATGTTAAAAACAAAACTTTACATTCACGACCGTAGCCGGAGGGCTCCGCACAAGAGCTAGGGTATAAACCCTGGTGCATAATTTTTTTTAAAAACAAACAAAAACCCTGAAGGTTAATCAGAGCCGAAACGACGAAACCAACGCTGTTCTCAAAAGACTCACACAAGGCGAACAAGCCGTGGAGGGAACAGGGCTTACCATGGCCGTAAGTGCTGTAACCTTCATGTAATCGCCAGGCCGAGAGAAGTAGCAGGTACACCTGCATTATCATGTAGACAGCCAAGTGTTAGCGTTTGTGCAAGTGTAAAAGAAATTTAATAACCTGTTATTTATTGCTGTAACAAGTAGTAGTTACCTGGTAGGTTGAAAAACCCTCACGATGAACGACACGACCGGTTCAAACAAGGAGCCTGCCAAATCGATGGCAGCCAGTTTGATGTTATGTTGCTCAAACTTCTATCAGCAAATGAAGACCCAACGAATCGATGAAGAAGGTAACCTTACACAACAGCGTTTTCTCCAACAGCTATCACAGCCAACAGGGAGTACAAGCCACGCAATGAGGAAGGGACATTTACACTCGCTGGAGCAACCGAAGGTCCAATGGCAGACCGAAACAACAACAACCAGGTCAAGAAGGGTTTGCAGAGCGGCGGCCAAAGGCCCGAGAATGAAGGGAGAATGGCGAATCTTAGGGTTAAGTCAATGTTTTATATCGCCAATGCATGGCCAAAGTGTGACCACGTCAATACTTTAATAATTCGCATGCGAGTGGGTCGATGCCCATAGTTCCACGTTGATCATTGCAAATCAATTGTTTCCCAACATTTCTTTGCATAGATATCCCTTATGGTCGATATCCTATGTTTTAACCTGCATTATAAATCATAACGATAGTGTTAGAATAAACGCATGTTAATACTATGCCTTATCATTATTAAATTATGCAATATAAACCTTGGGATTATGTTATATCGACATTAACCTATGCATTATATGCCTTGAACAACTTCGGTGTTAAAACAACGTTGTTACACTTACCTTGTCTATATAAATCAAAGCTTTGCCTTATACATATTGAAGATCATGTATTATAAGCAATCAATCAAGATTAAGTCTTGAGGTATTTTAGACTTAAAAGGTTTGAAGTCTATTATAGAGGATATAATAACATGAGCACAATGTTAAGTGATAAACTATTCATTTAACTCACCACTATAATGCTATTTTACCCTAGTCTCAAGTGAGACTAGGTATAGTTATCTACAATCCACTACTTAGTACCATTTGTTATAGATTGCATAGATGATATAAAACTTCTTATTTCCTTCTTTAAGTGAATTTAAGAAGTGACTTTAACCTGTAGGATTAAAGCTTTATAATCTACAAGATTGGAGAAGTTTACTATAATCCATGCTCTCATATTATTACCAATAACAATCTTTACTAGTCTTAGATTATTTTATGACAACATTTAGGCTTTTGGTTGTCTTTCTTAACTTAAATATTTACAAGGTATGGAAAGTGAATGTTAAACTAGCAGTTTATATAAATTACTATCACCATCCTTACTAATAGTGTAGTCTGGAAACTCATAATAAGTCTAAATTATGATCATCTAGAACTCACTCTGGAGGTGCTTATAGTTTTTATTTCCTTGTTGTCTTTGGAGATAAAGTTAGTTCTCCATTTAATGCAAACTCTGAAAAAGTAATAGAAGACTTATACCAAATAGTAAACCTGGTTTTTATGAATCAAAACATCTCTGATTTGGAACTTGGCATGATGCAGTAATATCAAGTAAATAGAAATAGGCCTGATTATGGTAATCCAATTATACTTACTGTGCTAGATAATAAATGTTATCTACTTCCATTTTGCTTTTCAGAATTTTATAAATGATCCAGTACTCTATAGGAAATCTTAAAGAGAGTAATAGGAAAAGTTTTACCTTCAAAGGCTCGATAAACTGGCTAGTATGCACTTAATTTTTACTGAATGTTATGGTACAACAAATTGAGAAGTATTACTTTAAAGATTTGTTAGCAGTAACTTGAACTTTACCTGTCATCTGTAAGATCAGAAGGAACTTTATGCATTAGCTTAACGCTAAGTAAGCCCCATTCTTTCACGACAAACCCACCTTGTGTCACAAGCAGAAAAACATTCAGTAACTGAAAAGAAAATATTCTTTAAAGTGAAGTATAAATAAAAGGTCATTCAGTTACAGTACTAGAAGCATAAACTAATCAACCAGCTAATGACTGTTCTTAATGCAATTATATGCTATTTAAAAAGTTTTAAATTTTTCGAAAATTTTTGGGTTTGACATATTCACGCAACTCTGGTTGTCACAATGTATACAAGTTGCATCTAACTGGAGATCAAATACATCAGATAGTAGCTTTCGCAGCCATACTGCCTCACAACTAGCTGAACAAGCTGCGACATACTCTGCTTCAGCTGTACTCAGTGCCACACAAGATTGCTTCCTGCTAAACCAAGAGATCACACCTGATCCCATACTGAAGCAACACCTTGAAGTGCTCTTCCTATCAGTGGCACTACCTGCCCAATCTGAATCAACATAACCCTCCAGGTTAATCTTCTGATTTGCATCGTACTTGAGCCCATAATCAACTGCACAGTTCAGGTATCTCAGAATATGCTTTGTAGCAATCAAGTGAACATTTCTCGGATCTGTCAAGAACTGGCTCAAGGTGTTCACAGCAAAGCAAATGTCTGGTCTCGTGTTAGTCTAGTACATTAATGACCCAATCATTTGACGATACATCGTAGCATCAACCGACTCTGATGAAGCATCACTCAATAGCTTCAGGTTCGATGCCATAGGTGTGGTCATAGCCTTATAGTCCATCATCCCAAACCTTTTCAAGATCTCTACTGCATACTTCCCTTGTCCAAGGAAGATTCCATCTGTGTTCTGCCACACCTCCATACCTAGAAAGTAATGCATCATACCCAAGTCCTTCATTTCGAACTCAGTAGCAAGATTTCTCTTCGTATCAGCAATCAACCCATCCGTACCTATCACAAATAGATCATCTACATATAGTAGAAGCATCATTGGGTTTCCATCCTCAACCTTATAGTAAAGGTGGGAATTTGCTTTACTCTTGGCAAAGCCCAAACCGGATAGAAAGCTGTCAAATCTGCCGTACCATGTCCTGGGTGCCTGTTTCAAACCGTACATGGCTTTCTTCAATATGCATACATGAGACTCTTTGTCATGTGTCTCAAAACCGAGTGGCTGTTCTACATACACTTCCTCTTCCACTACACCATTCAAGAAAGCAGTCTTGACATCCATCTGGTGTATCTTCCATTTCATCACTGGAGCCAGTGCAAGTACTGATCTAATGGAAGTGTATCTGGCTATAGGTGAAAATGTTTCTTCATATTCTATTCCTTCTTTCTGAGAGAAACCCCGAGCTACAAATATTGCTTTATATTTTTCAATGCTACCGTCTGCAGCATGCTTGATCTTGTAGATCCATTTGGAAGTTACAACTGACTTCCCTTCAGGTCTTGGGACAACATCCCAAACATTATTATTCATGATTGATTGGTATTCTTCGATCATAGCATCATTCCATTCTTTCCGTTCTGCCGCTTCTTCATAACTGGAAGGTTATTTATCAATGAAGTCACATAATAAAGCTACATACCCGGAGCAGGATCTGGTCCTTTTTCTTTCTCTGTGATTCTCTTCTGGAGCCCCATATCTTTTTGCACCTTGGATAAGTTTTCGTACCCAAGCAGGTTTCCTCTTATGAGGATTCTTCTCTAGAGGTGGATCTATAGGTCTTTGTGGTTCTTCAAATTCTCGATCTTCTTCTTGAGCTTCTTCATTCATGGTTGTATCATGAATTCTGGGTGCTTCTACTTCTGCTTCTTCAAGTTCTTCAGCAGGTATCTTTCTGGATTTGTTGTAAGCTGTGTCTTCATCAAATGTCACATCCCTGCTGATGTCAATCTTCTTGTATCCTGGGAAATAGATTCTATAAGCCTTCGAGCTTTCAGAGTATCCCACGAATATACCCTTCTTTCCCGAAGGATCTAATTTTTTCCTTTTCTCCTTTGGGATGTGTATGAACATAGGATAGCCAAATATTCTGAGATGGCTGACTTCTGGTTTCTTGTCGGAGAAGACTTCTTTAGGAGTCTTGTTTTCGAGTACTCTATGTGGAGTACGGTTCTATACATACACCGATGTTCTAGCAGCTTCAGCCCAAAGATGCATAGGAAGATCTTGATCATGGAGCATGGCTCTAGCAGCTTCCATGATGGTTCTGTTCTTCCATTCCGCAATCCCATTCTGTTGTGGATTATAAGGAGTGGACAACTCCCTCTTAATCCCTGATTCTTTGCATAGCTCTTTGAATTCATTCGAAGTGAATTCTCCACCATTATCTGATCGAAAAGTCTTAATCTTCTTTTCAGTATAGTTCTCAATCACGGCTTTGAATTCCTTGAACTTGCTAAATACTTCGTCTTTGTTATTCATGAAGTAAACCAATGTCTTCCTAGAAAAATCATCAATAAAAGAAACATAATATGCATACCCGCTTAGTGAGCTTGATGACATAGGACCGCATACATCGGAGTGGATTATTTCCAAGAATCCTTTTGCTTTGCTTTCGCTACTTGGAAATGTCTTCTTTATGTTCTTTCCCTTCACACATCCTTTGCAGACCCCATCATGTTTTGCTTGGATTTTTGGAAGGCCTTCAATAGCTTTGCTTGCAATAGGTAGTGCTCTGTAATGCACATGTGAAAGCCTTCTATGACAAAGTTCACTTGGCTCTACTGTATCATGGACCATTGCTTGTTTTGGATGGCCTTTCAATTTGTACAGTCCTCCTTCTTATTCTCCAATCACTACCGCATCATCGATAGTCTTTCCTCTAGGCCACATAATGACTTGACCATATATGAATGCAACCCGCATTCCTTTTGCATCCAATGCTGATATGGAAAGGAGGTTCTTCTTGAGTCCCGGAACAAAGAATACTTCCTGCATTGTTAGAGACTTACCAGAGTCTAGTTTATATGAAGATTCCCCACTACCTTTGATTGGATATTGGTAGTCATCTCCTAGCTTCACCTTGTGAGGTGATTCATGTTTTGATAGATTCACAAAGGATTCCTTTAATCCAGTCATATACTTGGAAGCCCCACTGTCTATAAGACAATCATCACTACCATGAGTAATGTTACCTGTGAGAGCGGAAATCAAAACATATTCATCCTCGCTTGAAGAATCTTCACTTTCATATCTGGATCTTTTTCTGGATGGTTCATCATCCTCTACAGCATGAGCATGATGTCTTCTTTTGTTCCCCTTCTTCTTATGAGAGTGATTCTTGCTCTTGGGACAATCTCTTGCAAAGTGTCCCTTTTCATCACATGTATAACATCTCAATCTAGATAGGTCCTTCTTATTGTGAGAGTTCTTACCTTTGAAGTAATGAGGATTTATTCTTTCCTTCTTAGAGTGAACTGTGAGGGATTCATCTTCACTTCCCATCTTCTCTTCTCGGGCTGCTATCCAAGATTCTTCTTGAGATCATTCTTCCCATAGTCTACTGAACTTGACTAACTTCTTTCTAGCACAGATTCCTTAAATGAAAGCATCCCATGACCTAGGAAGGCCATTTAAAGTAGTCATCATAATCTCTGCATTTTCCACTTCTTCATCAACATCTTCTAATTGTTCCTTGATCTGAGAAACCCTTGTGAAGTAGGACTGTATAGTCTCTACATTCTGAATCTTCACATTCTTTAGTTGATTCCTCAGAGTCATCTTTCGGTTTATGTTCTTCCCTTCAAACAACTTGGTTAGGGCATCAAACATAGCTTTAGGTGTCTTGAGAGAGGACACCTGTGGGATAAGGTGATCCTTGATAGAATCAGCAATGATCCTCTTTGCCATAACCATCTTCTTCTTATGTAAGGCCTTTGCCTCATCTCCCTTTGGAACTAGAACCTCCTCATGAATGTAGGAGTCTAATTCATTTTCTTCCAGGACCAAGGAGATCCTATACTTCCAGGCTCGGAATTTTTCAGCTCCCTCAAGCTTTTCATCAAGCTTGGTATGATGAGACATATTAAATGAGAACCTCAAATGGAAATACAAAATATTTTAGATCTTACTAGGTTCAAGATGTCGGATCTGAAACTTGAGCTGAAATCTTGCAGAGTTGGTTCAGGAGCAAATTAGGGTTTTTCTTTTCCGAAGTTTTGTCTACCCAAATGCCTTGAAATTTGTCCCTAACTTCAATTTTGGGGAGGAGATCAATCCAGGTCTGGGCTCACTGAAAAATTCCTCTTCTGTGAAAATCCCTAATTTTCGATAGTAGTGACAGGTCCAAAACTGAAAAACATCAGAATTGGATTCTGCTTCGACAGAAAGATGCACCCTAAGGAGGAGAGTTATTCCACCTTACTTTTGCTGAAAATATATGGAGGAAGATCCACAAATTAGGAAGCCCTAGTTCTCGCAGCTGCACAGTGTCTTCTTCTCAGGTTAGCTCTGATACCATGTTAGTTTTTCAACATTAAGCTAGCATTATTAGGACCTTTAACTGAGAGAATAACAAGTACAACAATCAAACATAAGAGACAATGAACACAGTTTTTTTCCTCAGGGAAATCATAAAGGAGAAAACCCCGCAACTTCCTCAGAGATAGAATCAGCACCAAAACAGTAAAATCCCCCAAAACAGTAAGTGATCTCCTAACAGCAATAATCTTCTTATTGACTAGCACTAGTGTCTTCTCCTTCCTCAACTATGCGCTACACTTGAGTGTGGATGAGTTGTGTGATAAATAGAGACTCCAGTTCTCTATTTATACTAATCTCGACATGACTAAAACCCTACCAGGGCCGACCTCTACTAGGAGAGTCTAATAACCCTAGTTCCCCAGAACTGCGGGGACTTTAACCCTTAGACAATCAGAGGGTTACTCACTATGACTTGACATGACTTGTTTACATTATTAATCCTCCCAATCGGAACATCGGGCATGACAATATGACTCAATTACATTATAGATACATCCCAGAATAAACATCGGGTTACAATACATAAGATACATAGATGAATACATTCCGAAGTTACAAATACATCAACATAACGATGTGAGTGCAATCGATTAAAGAGGAAGCTTTCGAGACCTTGGTCGAAGTATGAGAAGAGAGCCGCTCAACTGTGCAAGTTTAAGACTACCGAGTTAAAGCTCCAAGAAAGGATAAATTAAAGAACCAAAATGAACCAAAAGGCTTCCATGATGCACATGACATTGAGCATTAGTTACTCGAAACTTACTCTCATTCGGACACATGCACAGAAAAAAAGAATGCGAAGAGATGCACAACCTTTTGGCTCTTAGCGATTACAGGAACTCTTTGCCTTCACTCACACGCTTCGGATACCTTGCTGCAACCTTTAAAATCTTGGCGAAGCTGTTGAGGAGAGACATCTCACACCGAAGGTAAGAGGAGGGTATGCCTAGATTTCACTTCTGTATAATTTTGCCTACAATCTAGGTCCATCCATTAGGGTGAAAGCAAAATGTCCTCCAACGGGAGGTATGTTCTGTTTTTCTGCATGCTTTTCGTTTTATCATGTATATTTTTCATACTCATGTTTTCATACATGCAGGTTACTGCAATACATTCTGAGCGAGGAATCTTAGGTTATTGCAATACAATCTGAGTGGGGAATCTTTGGTTATCTCAGTTTCACCTGTAGGGTCTCGGAAACCTCCCTTTCTCAGGGGTTAAACTAGTCATTGGCTATTGTATTGATGAGTTTCTATTCCATCTTAATAAAATTATTATTTGGGCATATCCGAATCTTATCTCCACCTTATTTCTCAGCCTTTATGTTTTTTTTCTTTTACATTCTGCAAAACTCTACTGTGTATATTTAGGATTGGTACAATTTTATTTATTTATTTTTATTTCATTTTATCTTAACTTTAGTCGTTAATCTTTCTAACACTCGATATTTCGAACATAAGTAGCATCCTTATTCAATTAAACATTTTTCACTATTGCAATTAAAATTCCCAAGATTATAGAAATTGAATACTCCCTTCCGCAACATTAATGATGCCACTTTTATTTAGAATTATTGATGCATTTATGTACAAACGACTAAAGCTTTCTTTTCATTAAATTAATTATAGTGTGCACTTTCATGGTTCTGTAAATATTTTATAACTTGTTTCTTTAACCTTCTCCCTATATACTATTCATTCATGGTTAGATAGGAATCATTTATTTTGATTAATGGACTAACATTCTATTTTGAATCTTCTTACACTCATAGGAACATATCTAATTTTCATTCTTATGAATTTAAAGTCATTGATCATCCTTGTAAACCCTATTTGCTTGAGGGCACTAAACGCAACCTAAGCTTCCATCCCCTTCCTTCCCCTTGAATAGCTCTCCAAGGGTGTCTAACGTGTTGCTACCCTAACCATGTCGTTTTGAGCATCAACATATTTGGCGACCATATTTGGGACAATATTATTGTCTATCTTTTAATCTCCTTAAATATCTTGAAATCCAATACCTTGGAATTTTGTTGAAACCTTTGTCATCCAATCATGATCTATTTATGGAGCTTGGCTATCTGATTCTTTGATCTTCGTTTACTATCTCGTTTCACTATGGCTCTTTCTTTTTCCATCTTTGTGGATGCCAAAATCTTAGCCAACTATCTGAGAAGTTTTAATTGTATAACCTTTAAAGATAATGAATCCATTAAATCATTTAACCCGTAGATTTCATAAATTATGTGACCAAATCCTAAAAGTTGTTCAACCTTCCGAACAAGACGCTCTTTTTCAGTATTGTCAATGTATTCCTCCTCCTTACTGAGACCAATTACAAGGAAAGGATTTAATCTACCTTAGCTCCACTTTACAAGCATGCCTCGAAATCGAAGATCGTCACAAAAGGACCGTATTGTAAATGGACCAATTAACCCCTAAGACCAACATTTCCATGTTCTAATTGATGCATAAAATACAAGATCGAATGAATTCATTAGACAATATTTTCATGAAGAAGTCTCAGTCATCTCTTTCCCATCCTCCTCGCCTTCTAAATCCACCTGAGATAAAGCAATATATTGAGCCTTCTCATTGTCGTTGGCGCTTTTTTGTGACAAGGGCCATAACCCTTCTACTTGTGAACACTATTTGTCATATTAAGAGAGAGTAAAGAGGTGTAAACCTTCTCTAACCAACTGTTGGTTGTGGAGCATGATCTTCTAGATTCAGAGATGTCATTCAGTCGTGTTTGTACCCCAGGTGTACTGTACACTCGTTCCCCAACCTTGGGGTTTGGGGTAGCACCCTGAAAAAGGGGGTTTAGGGGAAATGCCCCCGAGATACGGGGGTTCTGAGAAATAGGGGTTTGGGGGCGAAGCCTTTGAGAAATTTTTTTGGGATGTTTGTTGGCCAACAGTTTTGCAAACCTACGGTATTGGGTTAACTGTAGTATTTTCCCCTATAAAAGAAAAACATTGTAATACTACTGTGTATGGTATTGTATTGTACTGTAAACAATCTCTGTGATTGTGTGAGAGAGACTGTGAGAGCATGAAGAGGAATTGTTGCAGGTTATATCCCTTCATGTTTCTGGATGGTAATAAAAGGACTGGCAATTTCTGTGTGGACGTAGCCAATCGTTTGGGTGAACCACATTATATTTGTGTCTCTTTGTAATGTGTTTAATGTGTTTTGCATCTTGTTTAATGATTTAATTTTATGTCTGTTATTGCTTCGTGGTCCTGTTTTCTAACAATTGGTATCAGATCCAAAATGTCTATTTGGATGGTATACTCGCAGGTAAGAAGGGTTCTTGTTTTTGAGTGGGAGCAATGACGGAAGAAGGAAAGTTTAGGGTCGAGAAATTTAACGGCCAAAACTACCAGTTATGGAAGACGCAGATGGAGTACTATCTATACCTACCGTTGGACGGAAAAGCAAAAAAGTCAATGACTATGAAGGATGGAGAATGGGAGGTTCTTGACAGAAAGGCACTGGGAACAATACGATTGTTCCTGGCTTCGTCGGTGGCTTTCAATATTTTGAAAGAAAAAGCAATAGAGGGTGTGATGAGCAGATTGGATAAGCTTTATGAAAAACCCTCGGCTTCCAACAAGGTAATTTTAATGAAGCATTTTTTTAATATGAAGATGTCGAAAGGTGGATATGTTGCTGACCATTTAAATGAGTTTAATACACTTACGAGTCGATTAAGTTCTGTAAAAGTGAACTTTGATGATGAGGTTAGGGCTCTTTTAATCTTGTGCTCATTGTCGGAAAGTTGGAATAGCTTGGTCATGGCTGTAAGTAACTTTGTCCCTAGTTCAAACACTCTTAAGTTTGATGATGTTGTTGGGGTTATTCTTAGCGAGGAAATGTGAAGAAAAAGCATAGGTGAGACATCAGGTAATGTGTTGACCATGGAGAGCAGAGGGAGAAAAAATGAGAGAGGAAGGATCCCAGGAAATCACAACAAGTCTAAAAAGGGAAGATCCAAGTCTAGATTCGGAAAAATAGAATGCTGGAACTGTGGTAAGAAAGGACATCTGAAGAAACACTGCAGAGCACCAAAGAAGAAAGGTGAGAGGTAACAAGAGACTACTCAGGAAGTGAATATAGCAGGTGATGTGTTACAAGATGCTTTGATTCTTGCATTAGATTATACTAGCAATTAATAGGTAGTATATTTAGGAGCTTCATGTCATCCTAAAAAATCCATAGGAAATTCTTTCATGATTATGTTCAAGGTGATTTTGGACATGTTTTATTGTGGGATGATGAAATATGTAAAATTGTTGGAAAGGGTAAGGTACAAATTAAGTTAAATAATGGAAGTGAATGGCTGCTAAAATATGTAAGGCACATTCCTGCTATGAAAAGAAATCTTATCTCAACAGGATAGTTGGGAGATAACAACTGTTTGTCTACATTTGGAGAAACGTGGTGGAATATCACTAAAGGATCACTAGTAATAGAAAAAGGAGATAGGGTAGGTACGTTATATTTATTTCCTCATAATACTAATTATTCGATCTCTGTAACTTCCACAGAAATAGGTGCGACGTTGTGGCATCATAGGCTTGGACACATGAGTGAGAAGGGGATGTAGATTCTCCACTCAAGGAAACTGCTTCCAGATTTGAGCCATGTAAGTTTGGAATTCTATGAGAACTATGTTTATGGAAAACAGAAGAGAGTTATATTTCTCGGGGTTGGGAAAGAAAAGAAGAGTGAAAAGTTAGAGCTTGTCCATACAGACGTACGGGGGCCATCTCAAGTACAATCTCTTGGTGGCTCTCGTTATTATGTTACTTTTACTGATGATGCAACTAGAAAAACTTGGGTTTATTGCATTAGACATAAATCTAATGTGTTTGATACTTTTAAGAAGTGGAAAGATTTGGTGAGAATGAGACAAGAAAAAGGTTGAAATGTATCAGATCTGATAATGGACATGAATATTGTTGCAAGGTTTTCGACAGTTATTGTTTACACAATGGGATTCACAGAGAGAAAATGGTGCGCCAAAAAGGATGGACAGAATGATCACGGAGACATGGCCTATGATTTTCAATATGGTGTCTTTCATAGAGACATGATCCCACTTGAATATGAGTATTCTAATTTTTAATATGACACCTTCTCTGATAATCAACTCTCTCTTGAGAATTGTTCTTTTAACAATCATGGAATGGAAGGGAATGATCATTGTGAGGAGGTATTTTATCATGATATTGTTAATTTTGGCCCTCCTCTTTTCGATCACAGAATATTAGACTTGAGTGACATTGCAACTAACGCTATTGGTGAACTCTTTTCCATGTCATCAATTCATGATTTGAATGATGAAAATGCTTCATCTTTGTCAATTGTGGGAAAAAATGATGTCTTTCTTGAACCTGTCCTTGACTTGATTCCTTATGTTTTGGGGGAAATATATCACTCTACTCCTCATGACCTTTCAAATCCTCTTGTCGACAACACTTACCAATTCAATCAAGAGGTTGCAATCACTAAGCCTCATAATATCCATGATCAAATTATTCCACAAAGTAATTCATTTTTAATATCCAACCCTCATCCAAATCAGGACAACTTTGTTGACAATGCATGCCAAAATAATGATGAGATTTTTCAATCTCCTCCATTTGATTGTCCGATTATGTTTGAGCATGATCTTGTATCTCAAGTTGCTTCACATCCCATTTATGTTGAGTATCCTGAATCTTTTCTTAAAGGATGTGAATTTATCAATGATGAATCCATGACCAAACAAGTTTTTATTGAGGGCGATCATGTCGTTCATAGTTCATCACAAATTGACATGCATTCTATTAATCAATCAAATCCTATATCTCTCCATTGTCAACATGTTGTCAATGAAATTTATGATTCAAATCAATGTTTCACCTCAAAATGATTTGTGGACAATATATGACAATTATCCTGAGTTGGTTGATGACAAACCTAGTGTTCTTGTGAGAAGCATTGTTTATAATAAATTTGATGAAGCTTTAAATTATATCAAACCTAAGGACGACACCACTTGCATTTCTCCTAATCCATTTGTTTTCAATCAGGGTGATGATGAACATATCAATGAGGCTTTAATCAATGAAAATTCAATATATGCCAATAATCCTAAATATCTTACTCCTTATCAATCTGACATGGTTAATGAGTTGGATAGGGGAATTCCTAGGATTTCAGATAGAGACTATACTTGGGATTCATGGCTTGATCATTATTTCAGTCATGCCACCGCTAACTTTGTTTATTTTCATTTCATTTTATTTGATTCGAAGGGCCTGATTCTTCTCTTTTGAGTTTCATGATCAAATATGTAATTTCTTTGGGTGATCATGATAACATTTTTCATTATAAGGATGCAATGAATCACACTTGTAACATTTTAGATGCATTTTTATACAATAAATGGCATCATGTATGATTATTTTTCATCTTTTAGCAGTAGAAGTAGGATTGCATTTAGTGATAGAGAATTTTACCTTTTTCTATGCACTTGTTTCATTTCGTCATATTAGTTATTTTTGTCTTTTGTAGTTTATCAGTTTCATTTTCTTTGCTAGTTTATTTTCCATCATTTACTTTCATAGTATGCCCAAATAAGTTGCTTATGGAATTTGGCGTATTTAAGTACAATTCGCCATTATGCCTTTTCACCAGATTGTTTTGTTGTAACTCTAGCATGATGACAATCAGTGTTTTTATATAGGAAAGAACATGACATGGAGAGGGAAGAACTATTGGGCGGTTCCTAGTGATCAGCCTGGGGTATGTTGAACTGTATTTGGTTTATGTTTTGGTTTCCCAACACTTCTTTCTTCCCTCTGCTTCACCCATTGTGGAATGCTAACCTCACTTATTTCACTCCCTACCCTTTTCGGGAATGGAATAGTGTCCACATACCTGCTTCATAGTTATGTCTTGGTCCTATCAGTCATCCTAGTCAAGTATTCTTTGTTGTTGTATTTTGTTTTATTATTGTTGGGCTAGATGTTGATGCTCAACATCGACATGCTTTAGAGATGTCGAAGCATGATGCCAAAGGAGAATGTACTCAACATTTTTCCAAAGTCATTTAATCTATATTGTCATGTCAGTATTTTCATGTCATCATGTTCAGGTCTCCATGTTGATCACCTCCATATTTTGTTTCTAAAATTTTAAGTCCATTTGACCTTTTTGACAGTCTATCAAAGTTTCGACAAGTAAAGGCCTATTACGTTTTGTCGGCTAAAATTCATGAAGTTTGCGCCCATCGATAAATTCATTAATTGTACTTACTAATGTTTCCTGACCATGTCCAAAAAATCAATATTGTCCATTTAAATCTCTCCTCGTTTTAAAAACACCAATGTCTCCTATATTCCAATTTTACCTTATCATTTTATTACCCAAATATAATTAAAATATAATTTTCCAAAACCCCCTTTTGTTATTCCTCATCCCTTCCCTATTTATTCCATGTCCTAAATTTAATAACATGTCCTA
This sequence comes from Pseudotsuga menziesii, assembly GCA_001517045.1. Lineage (NCBI taxonomy): Eukaryota > Viridiplantae > Streptophyta > Pinopsida > Pinales > Pinaceae > Pseudotsuga > Pseudotsuga menziesii. Next base: position 19,367 of record LPNX010062864.1, on the reverse strand, counting down.
AATTTAATAAAAATATTAATGAAAAAGCATTCCATTTCCCTTTTATGCTTTATCCATTTCCTATAAACCAATGTGAAACAACGTAACATTTTGTCCCATTCAACCCACTTTTTTTTCATAAAAAAAGATCTTATACATTTGATATATAGTAAAGGTATCACCAGAAAGTTACATAAGGACGACTTGACAACACTTGTCCATAACTGTACTCACATCTACTTACTAGAAAGTTTCTGACTTCTACCCATAACACCTTGTTTCCAGTATGTCGTTTATCAATATTACATATATCACAACCCATCAAGTATCTACCATGGCTAATTATGTAATTACCATTACATAATACACCACAGATATGATAACCCAAAATGAACCATAAGATATAACGATCTTATGCGTTCATACAGATAAGCCAAAAAAAACTAATAAGAACCAAAAAAAGTAAAAGCAGATGGATCGCGTCCATCCCCATGGGCCACCAAAAAAATGCCCAACCAGCCCCGCTAAAGCCTACTTAGATAAGAGATCAACATCATAATTGATCTCCCTATATACATGCTGGATGCTGATCACCAAGAATTGACTTTTCAGCTGCAAAATACGATCCATCCAATAGGTAAGGATAACAGATTCCAAATGAAAAATTCCTTTAAACCATTCTACAATAACCCTGGAGTCACCAGCTATTTGAATTGCATCTATGCCCAAAGATCTAGAAAAGTGAAGAATACTCCACAATGCAAGTAACTCAGACCGTGTGTTGGTGCCAAATCCACAGTTCCACTTTATGTTAAATCTGCCCAGAAGAGGCAATATGAGTATAGCCCCTACTCCACACTTGGTACCACCATCTTGAGAGGCCCCATCAAAGTAGCCTAAATTAAAGTCATGTTGAAAAGTTGGTTGCTGAATAAAACGATACTTATGCATCCTGGACTACTTGGGTCCCTCATTCCATATGTTCTGTACCTTATTGACAATCTGAAGCGGAGTAGATTTTACATTCCTGAAAATAAAGGAGTTTCTTGTTAGCCAGATAAATCTACACACGTGAAATGGAATAGTCCTCAGCTTACTATCACCTGTAATCCAATTTCTGAAAGCCTGGGTAATATTTAATCCATGCCAAATAAGATCTGTTTCATATAAATGACCAATATGTTGCCAAACCTGCACAAAAAATGAGCAGTTAATCATCATATGAGTGATACTTTCCTCAGCATCGTGGCATAATGAGCAAATTCCAGGACCCTCGAAGCCTTTTCTTTGGAGCATATTCCAAGTAAGAATACGTTCAGCCAACAATAACCAGGAGAATATCACCGTCTTTAGAGGAAGTTTCCAACGCCAAACCTCCTTAAACCACATAGGAATACATTCCGAGAATGTGGTAGAAACAGTAGATTTATATGCCAGTGCCGCAGAGATAGTTCCTGTTTTCACATTCTTACTCCAGAACAGAGAATATTTGCAATGGTTCAGAATTAAACCGGAGTTCCTAAGCTTTTAAGTATAATCATTCCATTCAGTAGCTAGAGTTCCAGTAAGATTTAATTCCTGAGCATCCGCCCATCACGTGAAGTTGTCACCATCATAATTATTTGCTACCTGAGCCAAATAATATACTTTTTTTATCAAGCAAATGAGTCAAAAGTGGATCCGAAAGTCTGAAAGATCCAGCCATTCCCACAATAGGGTCTCTTCCCACCCTAATGCTCCACCCATCACCAGGTCGTCATGCCATCCACTGTTTCAATATAGGCATCACCTTCAGTAGTGCCCTCCATACATTAGAGATGTTCCTCATGTCATACTCAACTAATCTGATCCATTCACCTATAGCCCATCCCCGTATGTATTTGGCAGAGATCACCCGATGCCATAGGCATGGTACGAATAAGCATCGCCACAAGTTTTTAGCATTTAGTGCTCTTCCAAAGTCACTGATGTCCTTTAGCCCCCATCCTCCACATTCTTTAGGCTTTGCCAATAAATCCCATCTTGCCAAGCATATAGAAGGCTTATCATTACAAGCATACCATATGAATCTCGTCAATCTGCTCTGAATCTGTTTTTGAATAGCTCTCGGAATCCAGGTAAGGGAGAACCAATATATAGGAATGCTTTCCAGGATAGATTTAGTCAAAATGAGTCTACCTCCAATAGATAAGAAACGATGTCCCCAAATACCAATGCGAGTCTCAATCCTCTTAAGCAGCCAAATCCAGTCCCTGATCTTATAATCATTTGGCTTCAGAAAAAATCCCAGGTATCTGAACCCATGTTCAAGAGGCAGAATATCAAATGAAAAGAGTTGGTGTAGTACCTCCAACTCATCAGGTTCCCACTTTGTATGATAAAATTGAGATTTGTCCGGACTAATGCTCATACCTGAAGCATCATAGAAAACATCAAGAGCAATTTTGATAGCCTGCCATTCTCGAGGGGAGCCCCCTCCAAATAAAAGGATGTCGTCCACAAATAACAAATGAGTTATAAAAATTCTTTCTGCCACCTCGATACCCACAATATCACCATGCTCTGCTAATTCCTTTATCATCCTGCTGAAACCTTCTGCAATAAGCAGAAATAATAACGGTGACATCGGGCATCCCTGTCGCAGGCCCCTGGATGCCGAGAAAAAAGGAGTGGGATTTCCATTGACTAGGATAGACAAATTTGCTGAACTCACGCATCCCATAATCCAATTAGTAGTGTGCAAGGGTAAACCAATCTGTAGAAGTACCAATCGGATAAAACCCCAGTCTACCCGATCATAAGCTTTAATGAGATCCAACTTCAATACGAGAGCTTTCTTATTCTTTATCTTAATGCTGTGTATAGTTTCTTGTGCAATGGCAACGACATCCGTTATTTGGCGGTTTTCAAGGAAACCAAACTTTTCATCAGAAATACCCATGGACAGCCCCTTCTTCAGACGAGTGGCAATGATTTTAGTTATAATCTTATATATAAGATTGCATAGAGAGATCGGCCTATATCTCGCAAATGAGGAAGGCTTATCTGATTTGGGTATTAATGCCACAAATGTAGAGTTCAATGAGCCACATACTTGCCCTGAATCCGAGATTCCTCCACCATAGCTAGAAGATCGGGTCCCACCAAATCAAAAAAATGAAGGAAAAATTCTACGGTCCATCCATCGGGCCCAGGACTCTTTGAGAGTTCAAATTCTTTCAGAGTGGAATGTATTTCTTTCAATGTGATAGGTACAAAGAGCCTCTCACCATCCTGTTCCCCAAACATCCGCGGGTACTTCATAATAAGTTCCATTTGTGCAACAATAGACAGGTTTTCCTGTTTCTTATAAACAAAATTGAAGTATGTAAATGCTTCTATTTCAAGATCTCTCTGTTTGCAAACAACAGACCCATCTTCCACTTGTAAATCCCAGATATGGTTATGAATCCTTCGAGAATTGGAAAACTGATGATAAAATTTGGTGTTACTGTCACCACTCTCATTCCATGTTAGTCTACTTTTCTGGTGTGTCGTCTCCTCTTTCCTCTTCAGTATGGATATCTGTGACTCAGAAAGGCATTTCAGCTGAACACTGACCTCCTCATCACATATACCCGCCGGAAAGTCTATCAAAATTTTAGCAATATCAAATTCGATAATTACTAACTCCTCCAAATCATGAGCCTTTTGAATCTTTTCCCAATTCTTCACCGCAGCTTTGAGGATCCTAAGTTTCTGAACCAATATCCGCATAGGAGAAAGATCATCATCCACCACCGTAGTCCACCACGTCGATCTCACAAACTGGTCAAAATTAACCATAGCCAGCCAAGTCACATTAAATTTAAATGGATAAAGGATATGTTCACCTTCCATTTCCCACTAGAATACAATAGGGAAATGATCAGATATCTTTGTCTGTACTACCCACGATCTGTAAGAATGAACCTGCTCTAGTAAATCCGCATCCACAATGAATCTATCTAATCGCTTGCCAATTCCTGCCAAGCCGCCCGACCATTTTTCCAAGTAGGTCGAATGACAGATGGCTCCACATCTAACAGACCTTCATCCCGAAACAGATTGTAAAAAAAGTCAGCATCTGGATCCTGTCGGATACTTCCCCAAGTTTCACTAGCAGATATAGTAAAATTAAGATCACCACCGATGATTAATCCTTTTTTCCTTAAACCACCAGCTCGAATAAGATTCCAAAAAGGAATTCTGTTATGATATGGCCCATAACAATTTAGTATTTTTATCTCCTGGACTCCATTTAAGTGCCTACCCTGCAAAATAATACCTGCAATAGATTTGTAAACATCAAAATTAGCTTTTTTAGGATTCCACGCTGACAACAAACCCCCCGAAAGACCAATAGCATCCATAGCGCTCATATGCCAACTCCCCACCACCTTTGAAAATACTTCAATCGCCTTTTTAGAAGACACCATCGTCTCCTGAATCAATAAAATATCTGGTCGAACATTCTCACACACTCTACGGAGGGCTAGCAATTTTTGGGCACCCCCTACCCCTCGAATATTCATAGAGAGAATAATCATGTTAAACCCTGAGCCAGGGCCTTCTGCGCTCTAAGGGCCCGAGGGACAAGTGTAGTAGGAGTAGTCAATTGTGGAGAATCAGATAACAACCCCTTCAGTTTTCTGGCGTTTCTTGTCTTTAGAGGCGAGAATTCAGGGTCCAAACCCCCGCGAATACTTCCTTTGGGATCACTGGACTGTTCACCCCTTGTCCCCGGGGATGATAAAACCTCAGTAGATGGTTTTCCAATATTGATTCTGCCACCCGTGTAAACGGGAAGTTTGGATGTCTGGAGAATATCTCTATAGGAAGGGATCACATCAATAATAGATTCAGACTCAACAGGCTGGGCAAAAGGCCCCAAAAACCCCTGAGGAGACGTATATATACCCTCAAGTAACTCCTCCCTCCCCACCGGAGTACAGGAATCCCCAGAAGAAGTTTTTGGTAAAGAGTCAACGAATACCTTAGGGATAGACTGATTTACCAAGGAAGTCAATGGATTTGAGGCCAGTGGATATACCCCCTCCACCACCCCAGGGGTATCCTTTAAAGAAGCAAGACCTTCCTTATATAAACCAGACTGCAAAATATACCTATCATTGAGCAGCGATACTTTCAATTTAAAAAACTCCTCCAGAGTTAATGATGCTACAAGAGATGGAGAGTACAATTGTACCTTACCAATCAGTGAAATGTATGGAATAGAGAGAGTGGTCAGGTCTATAGCCAATGCATCCACATTCAGCTTGTTCATCTCAGGCGACTCTTCAATAGATGAAGGATTAGATAAAAGTTCTGGGCAATCGAGCTGTTTTATAGGATGACCAGAGCAATGTGCTTTAAGGTGACCCACCTTATTGCATGTCGAGCATCGAAACGGTAGTCCCCAGTAATCCAACTCAATTTCATAAACAGCCCCCCTCCATTCAATGGTTAAATCATCCACAAGTCCTTGAGAGATATCAATTTCCACTAATATCTTACCAATTCTACGATCCAGACCCCCTAATAGGGACAGCTCCACATGTAAAAAGCGCCCCAAATGATTGCCTATAGCAGTAAAGGCTTCCAAATTCCACAGGAAGAGGGGGCAATTCAAAATATGGACCCATAGATGTCGAATAATCAGGACCTCCTTCTCGGGGTTGAAAAGGTGACACCACCTCTTTAGCATCAAGCTGCCCTTACCACGCAACCAGGTTTTGGATAATATAGATTCCGAATCCTCCAAGCTCTTAAACAGAAAGCAGTACCACCCCCTGGATAATTTAAATACCTCTGGCATGTATAGAAGCAAAGGATACCATTGTTCCTGTACAAAGGTCTCAACTTTGCGATTGGAACACGACCAGTAACTGAACTTTCCAACTAATGCCGACAAAGACATCTTGGCCACAGCATCTAACCCAATATCGTCCCCCAAAACCATCCTCGGGCCTCTTTTTTTTGGCTTCCAAGGTTTCACTACATCCCTCACACCTACAATCTCCTGCGGTTTTTTTTGCTTATGAGAAACAACGGGAATGCTTTCTCGAGGGATGTTAAGTTCAGTAGTATGGCACTCATCTATAATTGCCAGGATATCTCTCTCGCATATCTGTTCCAAAGGAACTTGTGTCCCGGGCTGAGCAATATCACACTGATAACTACTACATGAGTTCAATACCCCATGCACTTTACTTCCTCCAACACCAAATTTATTCCTTAATGCATCATCTGGGATAAAGAGCCTAGCATCCTTCCAAATAATCTCATTATTTGTATCCAATAGGTCCATAAACGCGCCACCTGTCCCCATCATCAATAACTAGGTGCTATCACATATATGGCCCAACCACCACATATGTGAGCATACTAGCCTCCAAACTGACAGAAAGAAGATAGTACCACCTTTCAGTAAGTCCCGACGAAGCTAATAACTAAACCTCTTTCAAGAGCAGCTATATTCAATAGATTGGACGTCGATGGTTGTAAATACCTCCCGAATTTAATGCAATAGGAAGATAGATCAATGTCCTCCAAGAAACAATAAAGTCTAACCACCTACGAAGCCCGCCCACATAAATGTGAAATTCAAATTTTGAAAGATATAGAAACCAGGTAGTATAGTATGATACCACTGAGCAGAACTTTGGTAGCAACCAAGTAGTGAATCACCTCTCAACTGCTGAACCAAACAATGAGTACCAGTATATACGGGAACTCAGGGAGAGTAATAGCAGACCTCAACATCACACCAAATAACACCCTAAAACGATAATGTACTGAACCATCAAACTAAGAAGGATAGAAGTTCATCAAAGTTAGTTTCTAATCAGATATCCCCATAAGGAAGAATAATGACTTCACATGTAAAACCAGAGTTATCTCCTGTATCAAAAAAGTCCAGTCTGACAGCGAACCACAAAGAACGAACTCAAATAAAAAGCTCTGACAGTAGAAGTTCTGATTTCAGGATATAAGTATGTCAGTGATGACGTAAAGTATCACCACGCCAAAGTATATATCCTTGATACCAAATATTCCAACTTCATGTGGTCCAGAGTGTTAAAACCAGACGCAGCAAAGGTATTTTGATTAAAAACAGGCTCCAGCAATTCAAGCACCCAAACACAGAAATACACAATAGTCCCTAAGGTTCAAGCTAGTATAAAACTATTCTTTACCCGTTACCTCTCGAAATAGGATCCTCCCAGCATCAGCTATTTTGTGTCAACATTTCAATGACCAAAATTCTCCTGCTCCTGCTCCTGCTCCTGCTCCTGCTCCTGGGCTTTCCAAACCACTTGTGAAGTTAAGTTCACTCATCGCAACTCCCCATTCAACCCACTTTATTATCCCTTTCCAAGAAGATTTATATAATATTCCCTTTCCCCAAGTCCCATTATTGCAATAAATGGTAAACATATTCTCAAAGGAATAACACGTGAAGGAGAATAAATGCTCAGCACCAAACTCAAGTGTGCATGAAGTGGAGAAGAAGTGAAGTGCTATGCGTAAGTTCTATATATATTTAAAGGAGGTATGATCCATGGTGAATGTTATTGTTTATCATGGAAGATAAATTCGGTTTTTAAAAAGATTATATGCTTTGACGAAAAGTTAAAGGGCACACCATTATATATATGAAGTATGAATTTAAAAAGGATGTGGAGCATGATGGGTTGCACGTGACGAGTCCAACGATGATAACTTTAATGGGAGTATTGTGAAGATCGACATGTTATGTCCATGGTTAGCACTTGTGCATATGCACTAATATTATTGGATCAGTAAAAAATGAGGGGTAAGATCAGAAACTTTTTATATCTTATGACTTAGACAAGGTTGGAAGTGGTTTGGGAGGTTTATTATTAAGCTTGAATGTCAAAACAATAAGAAATCTTTTGGCGTGATCAGCAAATGTGCTTAAGTATGATAAATATGATCAAGAACAGGCCTTGGCAAGAATGAACGGTGGAGATCTAACCCTCAAAGAAATCAAAGGGTCATTTATCATTTCCACCTCAGGAAAATCGGGAGTGGAAGTTAAGAAGAGGTAAAATTTTGGTTATGAAAAATGGAATCCCGACTTTTTCCTTCTGTGATCCAAGATTCAACGGTCCAGAAAGATTTCGCCCAGATCAACAGTGTGGAAAGATGCAGAAGAACGAAGATCGAAAATTGGAAAAGATAAGAAGTTTAAGTTTGAAAGTTCAAAATCCTGATTTCTGCCTTTCGCAATCCGGGATTCGACAGCGGAGAGAGTTTCTGCCTAGATCAACGGTGTTGAAAGTAGCAGAAGGGCAGAGATTAGAAATTGGAAAACATTAGAATTTTCTTGTGAAAAGTTGAAGTTCTGGGTTCCACCTTTTGCAAGATCTAGCGGTCTAGAAAGCTTCCGCCCAGATCAACAGTGCAGAAAGATGCAAAAGGGTAGAAATAGAAAACCGAAAATCTTAAGAATTTGGTCCTGAAAATTTGATTTTCCGCAATTCGCCATATCCAATGGTCTAGAAAGTTTCCACCCAGATCAATAGTGTAGAAAGGCGCAGAAGGGTAGAAATCCGAAATATTAAGAATTTGGTCCTGAAAAGTTGATTTTTCGCCTTCTGCGATCTGCCAGATCCAATAGTCCAGAAAGCTTCTGCCGAGATCAACGGTATGGAAAGGCACAGAAGGGTGAAAGTCAGAAATCGAAAATCCTAAGAATTCGATCCTGAAAAGTTGATTTTCCTCCTTCCGCAATCCGCTGGATCCAACGGTCCATAAAGCTTCTGCCTAGATCAACGGTGCGGAAAGGCGCATAAGGGAGGAAATAAAAAATCAGAAATACTAAATGATTTTGTTGTGAAAAGTCAAAATTTCGGGTTTTGATTTTCGCGAGATCTACGACTTAGATATTTTTCCACTCAGATCGACGGTGCAGAAGGATTAAATGGTGGAAAGGGTAAGGTAGAGGTGGAAATACCAAATTGAACCGTGAAAAAGCTATCATCTTGTTTTCTGCCTTCCACAGATCGCATATCGACAACCCATAATGAGTCTTAAGGCAAGATCAACGGTCAAGAAGCGATTTTACTGGTAAAGATGCAAACATGAAGGAAACCATTGCAGAATGTCGAGGGAGGCTCTGAGCCATCATTTTCAGCTGGCATGCGTGATTTCCAGGTTTTCAATTTCCCATTTTTGTCCATCATGCGTGCCCCAACATGCTTTCTTGTTTTGGTTTTGTGATCATGGCAAATCTGCCAAATCATAGTCTATTAGGATTTTATGTGTGCGTGATTGATTCTTGATTTAGGTTAACTACAATTGGCTATGTTTTGAGGTTGGTCTCATAATCTTGTTCAGATTATAAATATACCCTCGAAAGAGGAAGAAAGGGTTGATGATTGTTGTTCGACACATTTTTGAGGCCTATGTGCTCGATTTTGTAGCTCTGTAACTTTACTTGGGAGCATTAATGAATGCATAGCTTGAATGTCTGAGATTCATCACAGTGTTCACTGTTCAGTCTGATTTTCCTCTATGAATTTCATTTTCATTTATGTGGATTTTCTGCTAATGTGTTTCTAGTTTAATGTGAGGAATTCACTCTCTGTTTAGTGCTCCTTGTATCAGATAATGCATTTGTCTATGTTTCTAGTAAATGCTTTGGAATTCATCTTCTATGTGCCATTGCGATTGTCACCCTTTATTGTTGCTTCTACTAAAGGTGTTTTCAAGAGATTCATCGACAGATAAGTTCCTCTCGCTTCACTCGACTTCTTCTCCTTTCCCCCCACCATCCCTCAAAATATATTGTGTTGAATATTGATGCCTATTTTTCCTCAGACTATCAAGGTTATCTCTGGTCATTAATTTTTGTATTTCCTTGAATGTTTCAGGCTTTGACTCCATTGCCCAATGGTGTTTTCTGTCTGTCTATCTTACACTCTTTTAAACCCCAACAACCTGTTTCCCATTAGAATCTATGCCTTCTGACTGCTTGTTTAAAGCTAAATGTGTATGTGAATTTGTTTTTGTGACAAAGAGAGAGCCCTCTTTGACTGTAATGCTAGGCTACAGTCCAAATATTGGTTGAAATTGTAACCCTTGTGACTTCCTACCGCAACCATAGGAAAATTACAAGGTGATAATATCTTGGTGGCATTGCCAAGGAACGAAAGTGCAAATCATCCCTAGGAAAAATGACATTGTCCTAGTTCTACGACCTGGTTGAGCAGTCATTTGTAGACACATGCTGGTTGTATATGCTCTGGAGACTCCACTCAAAGTTTTGAAAGGTGACTCCACTAGGGAGACCGATGGCCAGAAGGACCAATATAGGGAGGAGGGTTCAAATCTTTCCAGAGTATGAACGATAGAATTTTAGATTTAACTGTTGATGGTGAAAAATGGTCAAACATCAAGAAGGTCGTGCCTCTTTCACCTGGAGACTCCATATTCAAAGAATCCATCCTGTAAAATGTTCCATGGAAGCTCCACTGTAAAAGGGGTTGCAAAGTTGAGGAGATGATTCCATTTCTTCATCGTCAAGATGAGTTCTTTGGATGTAAGGTATGATCCTATTAATCGTGCTCACATTCCTGGTTTTCCAAATTGAATACCTAATATAGGTTGGAAATCATATCTTCTGAGTTTCAAAGATCAAAAGGGTGATGATGATGCCCTTCATTTGTTTAGATTTCATAAGCATATACATAGGCTGGGATTTGAATTGCATAAGGATTCTTTAATGAAAATATTCATGATTAGTTTATAAGCAAATGCAAGGTCATGGTATGGGAGATTGCCAGCAGGGAGTTTATCCTCCCTTAAAGGCTTTCATACAGTATTCCATGAACATTTCAAATATCAATATCCTTCTTTGTTGTTACTTCAAGATTGATGCACACATGATAAAGAGTTCATTGAAAATTTGAAAGACATATATGGTGATGACCAGTATATGGATGAAGAGCTTTTAGAAATATTACATGAGTACTCATCTGAAAAAGAAAGACAAATTAGTTGCCCTGATATTCAAGAAGATTCCCACCAGTTTGTTATGTCTTCCTTACCTAAAATGGACATAAGCCAAAACTCTGTTTCAACTAGGTATGCCTCCGTTTCTAATAATGATGATAGTTTGAAGCATTCTTGTCATTCTTTGTGTGGCCAAGGGGGAAGTTGGGAATGTCAATCAAATTGCTCCTCATATATTTCAACTCCTGAAATTTCATTACTAGAAGAGGCTTCCCCTGTCCAATCAGTAGTTACCCTTTCGCAACTGTAATTTCTTCAAAGATCTAATATGTTTTATGAAGAATGTCATCAGCTTGTTTCAAACTCTGTTAGTGATGGTTTTGAAGAAAATATTAGCCACCTGTATATGATGAGCAGTAAGGTGATGTACAGGAAGAGGGTCATACCCTTTTTCCTGATAATGACTGTGATCAGCAGGATGAAAACAATTGCTTGCCATTTAGTTTTTCCTCATTTGAATATACTAAAACAAATATTAAAAGCCTCTAAGAAAGCAAAAAAACTTGAGGATATGAAATTTTCAGAAATAGATAATGAAAAGGGAAAACAATCATGTCATCAATCTTAGCCGATGGAAGAAACAACAGTTTTCCATGAGGGGTTAAATCACAAAGAAGAAGATGGGAAGGATGAACAACTAGAATTCTCTCTACAATCCAACCCCTCTTTTGATGAGTGAAAAGATGATCAGTCTAGTGCCATAGCAGAGGAGTGTTATAATTTGTTTGATGAAGAATGATGTCATCCTATTGCAGATCCTATCCGTGGGGGTTTTGAAGAATACTTCACTCCTCCCATATATGATGAGTACGAGGGTGGTTACTTGGAATATGAGGGTCCTAAATGGGATGGCTCTTCTTGTTCTTCCACTTTAGAGTTTTCATGTCAAGAAGAGTGTATTTCACTTGATTTTATTGAAGATATTCCCTTTGAAATGCATGAAGGGGATCAAGTTTTAAATTATGAAATTTTGAATGAAGTAGTTGATGCCTCATTCACAAGTTTTCATGAGCATTCCTTGCAGGGTTATTTTGAAGAGCAGTATGACAGGGTGTTGGGGGAAGTGCAGTATTGGGGAAAGTAGATAATAGAAATATTTGAAGTCTGAGCTAGATTTTATGATCTAGTGTCTGAATATATGGAGCAGCCTTGTCATGGTAGTTGCACAACATAAATTTTTGAAGATTGTCATGATCCAGTAGCTGGACATGTAGAGAAGCTTTGCAGTGGGATTGGTGGGTTGTATGTTTGCATTAAAGATCATATCTCTCATCATAACCTATTTCTATTAATTCATTTCTGATAAAGCATGATGAAGGAACTCAATCATTGGATCATTTGCTTGATTGGCTTCATTTGAAGTCAAAAATTACTTGATAAAGCATTGTTTTTCAGTAAGTAGGGTATAGGAATAAATAATCTTGACATGGTGAGCATTTATTTTAAGCAATTTTCTAGTTTGTTTCAATATCTGTTCAGTTTTTGTTTTTAGAACATGTTTCAGGAAATCTTGGGACCAACCCAATGGATCAGGCACATGGTCTACGTGGTTCTTTGCTACCTCACAGGGAGGATAGCATCCACGAATTGGAGTCGTTGTTAGCACCTATGCTAAATTTTGAAGTTTTCTACCTAAGGAATCTGCACTAATCCCCTTTCAAGGGTCTGGACCAATAAAAAATGAGGGGTAGGGTAAAAAAAATTTCATATCTTATGACCTAGAGGTATGCAGTAGAAGGTTGGAAGTGGTGTTGGAGGCTTATTCCTAAAGCTTGAATGTCAAAACAGTAAGAAATCCATTGGTGCGACCTGGAAATGTGCCTAAGTATGAAAAACCCGATCAATGATAGGTCTTGGCAGGAACAGATGGTGGAGATCCTACCCTCAAAAGAGATCAAAGGGCCAAAAATAATTTCCCCCCAAGGAAAATCGGGAGCGAAAGTTTGAAAGAGGTAAAATTTGGTTATGAAAGATGGAATCCCAATTTCCACCTTCCACAATCCGAGATTCGATAGCTCAGAAAGCTTCCTCTTAGATCAATGGTATGGAAAAGAGCAGAGGGGCGGAGATCAAAATTCAGAAAAGGCAAAGAAGTTCGACCTCGAAAGTTAGAAACCCAATTTATGTTTTGCGCTATATTTTAGATCGACGGTATAGAGCACATCCGCAAAGATCAATGGTGTAGAGGAGAGTAGAGGGGCGGAGATCAGAAGTCAAAAAACTTAAGAATTTTATCATGAAAAGTTGATCTTTTGCCTTCTGTGGTCTGCTATATATGATGGTCCAGAGTGTGTCCACAAAGATCAATGACGTGGAGGAGAGAAGAGGGGCAAAGATCGGAAGTCCGAAAACTTAAGAATTTGATCATGAAAAGTTGATCTTCTGCCTTTCGTGGTCCGCCAGATCCAACAATCCAGAAAACTTCTGCAAAGATCAACGATCCAGAAAAGAGTAGAGGGGCAGATAGAAGAGATCGACAATCAAAAGAAGTAAAAACCTGGTTATGAAAATTTCAAATCCCAATTGTCTCCTTTCGCGATCTGAGATCCAATGGTCAGGAAATTTCCCACATAGATCGACGGTGCAGAAATAAAAAAGGTGGAAGAGGAAAGCCAAGATCAGAAAAGATAAATTTCGGATTTCAAAATTTGAAAACCCAACTTCCGTTTTCCATAGTCTGAGATTGAACGGTCCAGAAAGCTTCCTCCTAGATCAACGGTGCAGAAAGGCACAGAAGGGTAGAAATTGGAAATTGGAAATATTAAGAATTTGGTCCTGAAAAGTTGATTTTTTGCCTTTCTTGATCCACCAAATCCAATGGTCTAGAAAGCTTCTGCCCATATCAATGGTGTGGAGAGGGCCAAAAGGGCAGAAATTGGAAATAAGAAATACTAAGCAGTTTTGTTGTGAAAAGTCGAAATTTCGGGTTTCATTTTCTGCCCGATCTATGGCTCAGATCATTTTCCACTTAGATCGATGGTGCGGAAGGATTAAAGGGTAGAAAGGACAAGGCAAAGGCAGAAATACCGAATTGAACCATGAAAAAGCTATCATCCCATTTTCCGCCTTCCACAGATCCCAGATCGACGGCCCAAAATGAATCTTGAGGTAGGATCAACGGTCCAAAAGAAATTTCACTGGTAAAGATGCAGGCATGAAGGAAACCGTTGCAAAATGTCGAATGAGGATTTGAGCCATCGTTTTCAGCTAGCAAGCGTGGTTTTCAGGTGTTCTATTTCCCATTTTCGTCCATCACATGCACCCAACATGCTTTCTTGTTTTGGTTTCATGATCATGGCGAATTTGCCAGATCATAGACTGTCAGGATTTTATGTGTGCAAGATTAATTCCCAATTTAGGTTAAATGCATTTGGCTCTATTTCGAGGTTGGTATCAGGATCTTGTTACACTATAAATATACCCTCGAAAGAGGAAGAAAGGGTTGATGATTGTTTTTCGACATTAAATTTTGAAGCCTGTGTCCTTGGTTTTGTAGCTCTGTCACACTTTCCTTCGAAGAATTAATGAAAGCATAGCTTGAATGTTTGAGATTCATCATGGTGTTCACTATTCGGTCTATTTTTCCTCTGTGAATTCCATTTCCATGTATGCGTATTTTCTGCTAATGCATCTCTAGTTGTATGTGAGGAATTCACTCTCTGATAAGTGCTCTTTGCATCAGATAATGCATTTGGTTATGTGTTTCTGGTAATTTTTTTGGAATTCATATTCTATGCTCCATTGCAGTTACTAGCCTTTGTTGTTTATTTTACTAAAGGTGTCTTCAGGAGATTCATCCCCAGATAGGTTCCTCTTGTTACATCGGGCTTCTTCTCTTCCCCCCTGCCATCTCTCCAAAGATATTTTGCTAAATATTGATGCTTATTTTTCCTCAGATTATGAAGGTTATCCACGGTCATAAATTTTTGTAATTCCTTGAATGTTTCATGCTTTGAATCTATTTCCTAATGGTGTTGTCTTTCTATTTTTCTTACATTCTTTTAAACCCCAACAACCTGTTTCCCATCAGAATCTATTCCTTCTGACTACTCGTTTAAAGATAAATGTGTATGTGAATATGTTTATGTGACAAAGAGAGATCCCTCTATGACTCTAAGGATAGACTACAGTCTAAATATTGGTTGAAATGGTTACCCTTGTGACTTCCTACCACAACCATAGGAAATTTATAGGGTGATAACACTCACCATTACGAGATGGATATGGGAATCAATCTAGAAATTAAAATGAGTATTTATTCATTCTCCAAGTAAAGTTTGTGTTGGCACGAAAGGTGTTGATTTGACATGAATAAAGGAGACGAAAGCAATGAAATTGGGCATAGGAACGTTATAAAGGAGAATGTGGATTCCTGCGTGTAATGCAGATCGCAGAGATGGCAGTTCACTGGAAAGCAATGATAGAGGTTAGGTAATAAATAACACAGTACAAGATCGCATGGCAGTGAAACGAATGCAAAGGAACTATTGAAAGGATATGGAACCACATGTCCAATTGATCATGAACAACAAATAAAAAAAATGGAAACACTAGTGATAGAAGTGGTGGACAACACAAAGGAATTAGTTTGAATGTCAAGAACCATAGTCCACGAAACGAGGGCACACTCACAAAGATGTACCCCAGTTCTTACATGATTTTCATTTATTTTCCTAAGAAATATTGTCCATTTTTTTAGTTTTCCCGAAGCTAGACATGGTGCCAAAGTCTTGACAGTCCCCGAAGTTAGCAGAGGATTGAAAATTCTGCGAAATCAATACCCTCCTTACATAGTCAGAGAATTCTGGTTGACAATTAAAATGATGGTGTTTGAGTAGGAATAGATTCATTTTTTTTTATTGTGACACCTTTATTATGAAGAAAAACTCTCTAAAGAAGTAATAAGAGCACATACATTTCAATCCTATAGAACTATCAGGAGATCACTGAGCCAAACAAAAGGATTTTGGTATCTAGCCGGCAATGCGGGCTATGTTATGTTGTTTTCTCTTGGTAAAAGAGTCTTGGGACCATCCCATTAGAGCACAATAATGATACTGAATCTCAATGATGTGAGTGCAATCGATTAAAGTGGAAGCTTTCAAGACCTTGGTCGAAGTATGAGAAGAGAGCGGCTCAACTGTGAAAGTCTATGACTATCGATTCAACATGCCATCGTCAGATATTATATTGATGACATCAGAATGGTGCATTATATTCTCAACCACTCACCTATAATAGTTCCTTATCTCCAAGAAAGGATAACTTAAGGAACTAAAACGAACCCAAAGACTTCCATGATGCACATGAGGGTGAGCGTTAGTTACTTGCAGCTCACTCTCATTCGGACACATACACAAAAAAAGAATGTGAAGAGATGCACAACCTTTTGGCTCCTAGCCATTCTAGGAACTCTTTGCCTTCACTCACATGCTTCACATACCTTGCTGCAACATCTAAAAGCTCAGTGAAGCTGTTGA
Source organism: Pseudotsuga menziesii (assembly GCA_001517045.1). Classification (NCBI taxonomy): domain Eukaryota; kingdom Viridiplantae; phylum Streptophyta; class Pinopsida; order Pinales; family Pinaceae; genus Pseudotsuga; species Pseudotsuga menziesii. The sequence goes on along the minus strand of LPNX010062864.1, from coordinate 2,847 downwards.
AGAGAGACATCTCACACCAGAGGTAAGAGGTGGGTTTAGTCATCCATGATCCTAACAAGAAGCGACTGCAGGTAATGTTACAGTCCAGGTCCATCCAATACTCAGTCATCCATGAGCCTAACAAGAAGCGACTGCAGGTAATGTTATAGTCCAGGTCCATCCATTAGGGTGAAGGAAGAGTGTCCTCCTGTTGGAGGTATGTTCTGTTTTTCTGCATGCTTTTCGTTTTCTCATGTATGTTTTTCGTATTGATGTTTTCATGCATGTAGTTTACTACAGTTATCTTAGTTTCACCCGGTTGTTGCCTAAGTTGTTGAGCGTAGGGTCTTGGAAACGTCCCTTTCTCAGAGGTTAAACCAGATATTTCCTATTGTATTGATGACTGTCTATTCCATCTTAATAAAAAATTTATTCGGGCATATTTGAATCTTACCTCCACCTTATTTCTCAGCCTCGATGTTTTTTTTTTTTTTTAACATTGTGCAAAACTGTATTGTGTATATTTGGGACTGTAAATGTCAATATTTTATTTTTGTTTACTAACAACTTGTACAAATTTTTATGTATTTTTATTTCATTTTATCTTAACTTTAGCCGTTAATATTTCTAACACTTAGTCTTTCGAACAGAAGTAGCATCCTTATTCAATTAAACATTTTTTTAGTATTGCATTTAGTGAACGTTTTTGCATAAACAAATTGGTACTTCCTGCATTAAAAAACTCTTAATTTGATTGCATTAAAAATTGTAAATATGAAAAAGTAAATATTTCCTTTTACGCACTAAAATATTCTTTTAAAATATACTTAGATGTAAAAGGAACACAATTAATGCTGCAATTTCATATCTGTGACTAAAATGCTAAGTTTAAGTTTTATTTAACTTGACTATTTCATTTTCCGAATTTAGACCCTTCCATGCAATTAAAATTCCCAAGATTATAGAAATTGAATACTCCCTTATGCAACAGTAGGGATGCCAGTTTTATTTAGAATTATTCGGATGCATTTATGTACAAACAACTAAAGCTTTCTTTTCATTAAATTAATTATATTGTGCACTTTCATGGTTCTGTAAATATTTTATAGCTTGTTTATTTAACCTGCTCCCTATTTACTATTCATGCATGGTTAGATAGGTCTCATTCATTTTGATTAATGGACTAACATTATATATCCTTGCACTCATAGGAACATATCTAATTTTCATTCTTATGAACTTAAAGTCATTGATTAACCTTTTAAACCCTATCTACCTGAGGACTCGAAACGTAACCTGGGATTCCATCCCCTTCCTTCCCCTTGAATAGCTCTCGAAGGGCGTTTAACGTGTTGCTTCCCTAACCATGTCATTTTGAGCATCAACACTTTCAAATTCCTTAATCCATGGTTAATCAAACTTTGCTTTAACCCTCATGTTGGTGAGATTATTGAATCATCCCTTGATAAATTTTAATAACATTATTTTCATTCAAATGGATGTGGAGGATGTCATATTGAACGGTGAGGATACGTCCATTTCCACATTCCAACTAGAGCATTGTGTAATTGTTAAGTTATTTCTTTAGGATAAGCTCCATGATAAATTTCAGTGAAAGAAAGCACACCGTCAACCCCGCAATTGTTTTGAATGTAGCACACCCATTGCAACAACATGGGAACCACCACAGGGAATCACTTCAGCATGAATTCGTGACTCCGCTACTCATATTCATGAGGAAACACATGCGACCAAATCATTACTGGAGGTCACTGAGAAGAGATATCGGTTCAACGTGTATGAGCAAATCATTACGTGTATGAACATTTCTTTTCCATTTCAAAACATTTGTTAACAACTAACTAATATATTAGGGTTAGACAACTTTTCAAAATATTTTGGGGTGGATTACGATCGACACTCTTCAGCATGAATTTGTGACTAGCTATTCACATTCATTATTAAACATGGTTAAATTTTAGAGAATTAATTAATATTTTGGTTATCAACGTAGTTATAAAAGGAGTAAGTTTATTCATGCATCAACTATGAGTTATTTATTATCAACTATCTGTTATTTATGTAAAGCTATCATTTTTTTTATATTTACGTCGATAGACGTTTTTATTTGAGATTTGGGGTGGACTAAGACCTATGATTTTTCATCTACGGACGAGTATGAGACAAGTGTACTGTCCAGATTGTTTCTATGGCAGTCATTCAAAATCTAAAATAAACAATTACTAAAAAAAGAATATAAAAAATAACTGGTAGCTAGCTCATGAAGGGATAACTGGTAGCAATGCATGGATAAATCATAGTTGATGAATGGACAACCAATACTTTGTGGCATATAACTAGAAGAATGTGAGATAAAAGAAAAATAATATAAAAAATAATGGATAGCTAATAAATGGATAACAGGAAGAATGTCGACGATAACATGTATATAGGAAAGGATAACATACAGTTGAACCCGTTTAACTAAAATAATATGACGAATAATTTTTTTTCTTCCAAATTGTCTTCCATTTCATAACTATCTTTCAACCATTTGATCTCTATCAACGTGTTCCAATCACAAAATTTGTAGGTGTGCTTGTTTTTATTAAGCCTATGGGGTTTTTTATTTGAGAATTTGGGGTGGATTACCACCTATACTCTTCCACTATTGTGCAAGGATGATACAAGTGTATTTTCTAGATTGATTCTATGGCAGTTGTTGGAAATTTGAAACAAACAATTATAATATATATACAGAAAATAATTGGTAGTTGATGAATGGATAACTGGTAACCATGCATGGATAATTCATAACTGATGAATGGATCACCAACAATTCCTTGTAGATAACTATAAGAATGTGAT
>LPNX010062861.1:3790-27516 GCA_001517045.1 Pseudotsuga menziesii | reverse complement strand
CCTGAACAGTACTGAAGAGCAAAGAAAAATTCTAAAGGAATATCACTTCTACATAAGTGATGATAGGTGCCATGACTTCCACTATGTACATCATTACTTCATCATTTTCTAAACGAGATTAATTATAAATGAAACAATATTATGGAGGCCATATACCTTATACACGATAATCTAGTGAAAATGAAGTCAAGGTTTGTGTTTATTTTATAAGTCAAGGCTTAAGACTTAAAGGTTTAACATTTATTCTATAAGTTTAAGGTTAAGGTTAGGACCCAAGGGTTTAGCTTTAGTTCTAAAATGTGTATAAATGCATAAACTTAGTACTAGAGTTATGTTTATAGGTATAAGTTTTATTTATGGCTAAGAATTGCATAAAATGATTAACTCTTTGAACTTTGTTTAAACTTTAAACCCACGTTATGCTCTAATATGGATTTAACTTTGTTAAAGTTTTAATTCTATGATAGATTTGTTTAAGATTTATATCAATCCATACTATATTGGTATAAACTATGGACTTAAATGTGGATTTATAACTATGCGGAAGTTTGAAAGATAAGTTTAGAGGGCTCCACAACTAGCAAGTTTTAATGCTACGCCAAGTGGAAGGTTTGATGTTGCACTTTAGGCTTGAATGAGTGGCATGCAAGTTGAGAGTGCACCAAAGGTGGTTAATTGATTTCCTTGCACTCTATTAAGTGCTCTTCACACCTCTAATTAGTTGATGGAAATTAGCCCTCCACTTTTATCATAGTCTTACTCTTCGTCATTGGATGAGATTTCCTTGGGTTTGGTTTCCATTTGGAAAGTGTGAAAGTAGTGCTCTTCACACCTCTAATTAGTTGATGAAAATTAGCCCTCCACTTGTATCTTAGTTCTACTCTTTGTTGTTGGATGAGGTTTCCTTAGGTTTGGTTCGGATTTGGAAAGTGTGAAATAAAACTTTGTAGAAAATTTTGTTGGTTTTGGGTATTGAAAGTTTTTACAAATAGATATGGCTAAGGGTTTTTGCTCTAATGTGAACTTGTGAGGATGATGATGTTCATGAAGTTGATGGTGATGATGTTGATGGTGAGGATGATGATGAGGATGATGTTGATTATGTTGATGGTGTTGGCTATGGTGGGCAGACCTGGGTTTACTATCATCAACCAACAACACCCCTAGATCACTGGCCCTTTCGGCGACAGACCACAAAGCAGCCTAAGGTCTCACCCGAAGTGACTCTAATGGGTTGGCCAAGGACTCAAGTGTCTTGGATCGGGTTTTGTGGCAATCCCACTAGTGGCTCACAGCTCCCCTAGCTGCGGTCTCTCCTCTGCACGTCGCGCGATCTCCTGCTCGCGTCGTGCGATTTCCTCATCTCGCGGCCCTCCTAGCCGCTGGATATTCCTTTATACCGTCGTGCGATCCTTTCCTGCGGCGCGCACTTCCTCCCTCCCACGATATCTCCAACCTTATCGCATCGCCACGCACGGTGCGACACGCAGCTCCTGCCCAACGCTAAGTCCTTCACTTGCGGTACCGCGCACCACAGCTTCTCTGCTGGTGCGGTATCACCTCTCTGTGATATCCTACCTCCGCGGTTTAGTGCACTTAGCGTTGCTCGTGTCGACGTGCAAGACTCAACATACAAGGCTATTCAATACAGCAATAGAGACTGTTGTACGCAATGCATAAACGAACCATAGACAACATGCCAAGATATTAACCTATTTATATATCCTTCTATATTGCAGTGAACTGATTAACACATTCATTCATTAACTGTAAACAAAGTCCATGAACTGACTGAGACATGCATAAGTAAGCATAACACATAAACCAATCGCATAACACTAATTTTAACGTGGTTCACCTCCAGGATGGAAGTTACGTCCACAGAACTGTGTTTTTATTATAGCTTAGGGGAAGGTAAAACACAGTTCTGCTGCACCGCATATGCAGCTTAAGATCTTCTCTCTTAGATCTCTTTTCTCTCTATATTGCTCTCCTACAATATACTCTTCCCTCTCTGTCAATCCCTGCGGATCTTTACATATATGTTCTATAAGCCAGCTACTGGTTACCGTAAGATTGCTACCGCTAATAACAGAACCAGAGCTAGGCTTTTACAATAGTCTAATAATCTGCAAAACGCTACCAACAAAATGACTAGCTAGTTCTTCAACCCTCCAACCAACTAACCAACCCTTTTACAATACGAAATACATTCTTATATAGGCAGCCCGAAGGTCATTCCATTACAACACTGTGGGCCTGTCCCAACAGTAACCCAAAACCTAACTTAGTGACATTCGGCCGTATCTGTACTTGAGGTAGCCGCTTTCCGTCACACCACAGCTCTCTGCAATCTTCCATGCTTCCCAGCACTGATCATGGGTACTATGCACCGCTTCGCTTTTCTGTCCTTCGCCTTCAATGCTTCAGACTCGTTGCTCCTTCTCCTTTATGAGGGTCGCTAAGCCCTCCTGTCTTCCGCCGCTGCCTTCAATGCAGTGGTTGAGCTCTCTCTTCTCGGCCGCTCAGGTACCATTTCCTTCTTGACTTTTCTATCTTAAAAGTCATAGTTTTCGGCTCTGCTCTCCAGCTGGAAATGTGCTACGGCGTCGTAGCTCTGTCTTAACTTCTTTCCACCAAAACTTATCTTTCCACCAAAATTAGCAGCTTCTTCTGTAGCTGCGGGACCCTGCTCCAGCAGTCCCCTAACACTTACTTGTGGCTCACCCTCGAGCCACCTGTAGCGGGATTTTCCTGCTGTAGCTTTGCCTTGGCTTCCTGCGAAGCCCTGTGCAACCTATCACGAAGTCCTGTGACTTCCCTCTGCATCACTTCGACACTCTCTTGTGCCGATTCAAGCAAAGCTTGACTAATACTGGCATCTTCTGTGGCGTCAGTTTTCTCCCTGGTGGTAGTGAACTCCTTCATTTTTTGTTCAACCGTATCAACTATCTCTACAATTTGCTCTTGATACGGTTGAAGCAGGTCATTAATGTGCATCTCCTTAGTTCTTAGTTGCTGCGCTTTCTGTTGCAAACAGTTCATCTCCTTTGTCTTCCTCATCTTTTGAAGAGCTGCCAAGCCCTTAATTTCTTCTTTCATTGCTGCAGTAATATTCTCTATCTGCTAAATACTTTGCTGGATGTCTACTTTCTCCAGCAGCTCATCTAACTCGGCCCATACGTTCGTCGCATCGGTTAGTACTAACCGTGCTTCGTCGATGCGAGATTGCATCTGCGCAGAAGTGAGTCGAAGGGATTCTACTCGTGCTGCCTGGCCTGCCTGGGAGGTGTCTCGTATGCGATCCTCAAGCTTAGCGATCTGCACCTCATGGTCTGCCTTTATCTTGGCCACTTCTTCGTCCATCCTAGTCACGGTTTCTTCCAAAGCCTTTGCTCTATCTGCTACTCTTCTTAGCTTCTGCAGAACTATTAAGGCAAACTCAATGTTGCATTGGGGCAGTTCTAATGCAATGCTCTACAAAACCTGAGAAAGATCTTGCTCTCTTTCCTCGTGTGCTCGTACTTAATTTCACAACCCTGGGCGACATCGTCATGGCAGACCTATGGCCACCAGGGTCAAAACGTCTCAGCATGCCTTCCAGAGGTTCGTCCTCGAACATAACCCACTCAGTACAACTAGCGGACATGCACTGGCTGCAACTTCTAAAAATCACAGCACTCTATAACCACTTAGCTCTGGACACAGAACTCTTAACAACTTAACTCTATGGCTCTCGGTTTTTCTGCAAATGTAACCGTCTCAATTGAATACTTTCTGCTTTTATGCCCAATACGATAATCCCGGACGCAACGGTCATCTAGACTGGACCTGTCAGTCGTCATTAATGCCTGGACAAGACCACACCCGCCATCCGATCCCTAATAAATGCGGAAATCCGATCAAATTTCCCTCGAAACGTGTGTGCACAGGCGTCGGTCTCGTCGGAGATTTGCCAAATATGAAAACATTAATTATACTGCTGCCAAATCTACGGTAAGATATACGGATCATTACCTCATTAACTACCTGTCAGCTGCTGACTTGACTGGCCTTTGTCGTTTGCAAAACTGAGTACATGGCATGAGGAAACATCGCGCTGTTGCGATGCGACTCCGCATCACCTGCAAAATTTTATTTTATTTTATTTTTTATTTTTTATTTTTTTAGCCGGTGTAGACTTGTTCCCGGTGCGATGCCTCCTTTCAACTACACTGGACATCTGCACTACCATAAACTGGCTAAGCTAGGGCTGACAGGCAGGGTGGCTATCACTATAGGGATTAAGCCTACTACCATTAATCCATATGGGCAAAAGCTCCCCATTTAGCTGGCTGAGCTAAATGGCACCTCCCTCTGTGACTTGCTGTATCTGATATGGCCCTAGCCAATGTGTCTTGAACTTCCTTGGGAACTTGATGAATTTGCTGTCATAGAGGAGCACTAGGTCTCCGATCTTGAAAGTCTTATTCTTAATGTGTATGTCATGCCAAGATTTTTCTCGTGCCTTCTACACTTTCTGATGGAATCCGACAATGAATCTGTCTTCTTCTAAGGCAAGCAGTTGTGCTAACCTTTCCTCGACTGTGTCTTTATCAGTCATCTCGGTAATCTGAGCAATTCTTAAACTGGGAAGAATATACTCCATAGGCATAACAACCTCCTGTCCATACACCAAGCTGAAAGGTGTGTGTCCCGTAAGTTTCTTGCATGTGGTTCTATATGCCCATAATACAGCGTTAACTTTTAGGTCCCAATCATTCCTCTGGCTATTGCAGATCTTAGTAAGAGCATTTTCTAAAATCTTATTAAAGGCCTCCACTGTACCATTAGCCTGTGGGTGGTAGGGAGTGCTCTTATGGTGCTGGATCTGGAATTCTTCTGTCAATGCCTCAATAGTGCTGTTCAAGAAGTGTGTGCCTTGATCACTCATCAAAATTACTGGGCATCCAAACCTACTGATGATGTTTTCAAAAAGGAACTGTGCAGCTGTAGCAGCATCACAATTTCTTACTGCTTTGGCCTCTGCCCATCTGGTAAGGTACTCTATTCCAGTGATAATATATCTTGCACCGGTGCGCTTTCCTGGTGGGTTGATAGGACCCACAAAATCTATAGCCCATTTGTCAAATGCGCGCAGCTGACCTATGGTCGCAGCGGCATTTCATCGCGTCACGAGGGTTTTCCTACCCTTTGGAAGATATCGCAGCATCTGCAAATGTCCTTGGTGTCTTTGTGCAATGTAGGCCACCATAATCCTGCCTCTAGTATTTTCTGCACAGTCGACTTTCCTGTGAAATGACCTCCTGTGGTTCCTGAATGTGCCTCTCTGATAATAACGTCTTTTTCATGCGGCATCACACATCTGCGTAGAACTTCATCCGGGCCTAACTTGTATAGGTGTCCTGTGATGAGGGTGAAGTCTACGGCTTTAACAACCAACTGCTTCTTTTGCTGCTTAGTAAACTCGTCAGGTGCTACTACCGTAGTGAGGAATTGAATAATATCAGCATAGTACTCATCTGCGATCTGGATAGAGAACAACAATGCATCCGGTAGATTGTCATCTAGGTTACTTGGCTCTTCTCCTGAGTCTATCCGCGACAAATGATCAGGTCCTGCATTCAGTCTTCTTGGTTTCACAATGATTTCAAAATCATACTCCTGAAAGAGGAGTAACCATCTACAGATTCTCCCCCCTAACACTGGCTTATTGACCAAATACTTTAACGCAGAATGGTCGGTAAACATCTTGAACGGGGCACCCAACAGGTAGTGCCTAAACTTCTGGAGTGCATACACCATAGCTAAGCCTTCCCTTTCAGTTGTGGTGTAGTTCTTTTCTGCTGTCGAGAGCTTTCTACTAGAATATGCGATGGGGTGGTCAATGTCCCCTTCTCTTGGTTGTGTTAAAACAACCCCTAATGCGATGCCAGATGCATCCACATGTACATGAAATGGCTTAGTCCAGTCGGGAAATACTAAAATGGGTGCTTTAACCATCTTCTCTTTAAGCATGTCTAGACTCTGCTGACATTCCTCGTTCCATAGGAATTTTACATCTTTCTTGAGCAATTTCTCCATTGGTGCTGTAATATTTGCATAGCCCTTGATGAACTTTCTGTAATACCCGGTATGACTAAGTACTGTCCTCAGTTGCTTGACTGAGTTGGGTGCTAGAAGGTTTACAATGATGGCAATCTTCGCGGGATCTACCATCAAGCCTTGTCTGCAGACAATGTGACCCAACAAAATACCAAATGGTGCACAAAATATACATTTCTTCAAGTTCAGAGAAATCTGGTACTACCTACATTTTTCTAACATCAGTCTTAAGTCTCCTATATGCTTGTCAATTAGTCCGAATACAGTCCAATCATCAAAATATAGTTCTAAAAATTTATGAATGTATTCTTTAAATACAGCAACTACTACTCTAGAAAATATAGCTGGTGCATTCTTAATACCAAAGGGCATTACCGTATACTAGAACGACCCCCATTCTGTTGTAAAGGTGGTCTTGGACCGATCTTCTGGATGTATTCTGCTCTAATGGTAGCCTGAAAATCTGTCAGTGAAGGAGTAGACCTCCTGTCCTCCCACGTTGTCTAATACCTCATCAGTGAACGGTGTCGGAAATGGATCATGAAGCGATACATCGTTGAGCTTGCGCAGATCGACACAGATCCTGATGTCTCCTTTTGTTTTCTTTTCCTGGACGACCATGGGGCTAACCCATTCGCTTTCTTCTACCGGTTCAATGATGCCTGCTGCTAGCATCTTATCGATTTCGTCCTTTACTTTTTCTTTGTAGCGCGGATTCAATCTATATGGGCGCTGCTTAACTGGTCTAGCGTCCTCCTTCAATGGTATCTTCATAACTCCTAGGTCTCCAACTATTCCCTTCATCTCTGTGAACTTGGTGGGAAATAGGTCCTGATAGTCATGTAACAAGTCAGCAATCTGTCCGACTGTTTTATCATTCCAATAGTCTCCAATAGAGGCAAACTTAGGTTCTGCATCTGTGCCAATATTGATCTTTTTAATCTTGATAGGTTCGGTGATTGCTGGAATCTCTAACTGTGGTCCCCCAACCTCGCGAGTCCCTTCTGATTCCGAAATGTTGGTGTTGCGAGGATCCTCATCCTCATCCTTATCTTCATTGTCTGGCTTTGCTGCGAAGTTATAGCACTCAAGCGCGTCTTGCAACTGAATGGTCCACTCAGGTTGAGCCTGCACTGAGATGGTACAGTCCTCGAATATCTTGATCTTGATTATGTCTAGGGCCTGAGCAACACTTGAATGTTCTGGTTCAAACGCAAAGGTAAGTAGGAAACTGCCTGTCATAAGTGACCATGTGGTCGTCCCCTTGCGCAACTCGGTCTCTGTGTACCAGTTCCTTGGAACTGTGTCCAATGTGTGAATGAATCTGTGAACCCATTCATCCTCTGGAATGTCCAACCAGTTTTGTTCACATGTCTGAATGTGTGCCCTGGGATCAGTTTCTCCTGTGTACTTTTGCGAGACATACTCTTTGTCGACCGAAAACCTGATCGCCATCAATCTCTTAATATCATCCCATGATAAGATATTTTCTTTATGCGCGTACCACCATCTTGCAGGTGTGGCTCGTACTACAAGGTCCATAGCTGCGATTCTCTGCTCGTAAGGAGTCTGTTCCTCAAACTGCTCAAGGAATTCCTGAATATCTGTTAGACCATGATATGATGGAATATCGGTGGTCTCTGTGCCAATCCATCGTAGTGATTTACTCATAAATGCACATTTGCGCGCTGAGACTTCATAAAGTCTGTTCTGCCAGTTCTCTAGACCAATATCGGAATATGATGCGCATGAGTTGTCGCATCGTCAACTAATGTTCCCTTCTGCGGTTGGATTGATGTAGTCGCTCTGGTTCGTAGTCACCTGGTAGAGACTATCCATGTTATGTGCCTCCTCCTCGGCTCGGATAGGTTCGATATATCTAGGACCTTGGTAAGGATCCAGTGGGGCGATGACCCGGATCTGCGCATCCTCAAAGGTCATTTGTCTTCTCTTTAGGTCGATGACAGCCTTGCTACCAATCGCCCAATCGATACTTAATAGTGCTGGATACGGTCGACTGTCGCCAATGATTTCTATAACCTCGAAGTCTGCAAAAGTACAAACTTCGTCAATGTCAACTGGCACCTGTGGTATTCGACCCAATGGTGATACTCGCTGCTGATTAGCTGATCTCAGGTGGATATGCGATATGGCTAGCTGAGGGCTACCCATCTGTTCCCATGTCTGCTTAGTTAGAACGTTCACCTTTGATCCCAGATCTAAGACGACTTCATCCATTTCGAACTCTCCAATCTGTGCTGTGAGTTTCATCTCTCTTCCGGTCCTGGTATGTCCTGTAATATTATGAACAGCGCGATGTGCACTGCCCGAGAGAGAAGGTTGCTGACACTGATCTATGATGCGTTGTAGCTCACCGATAGCTTTTTCATTTCTCAAGAGCTTCAAGCAACTGCACAGGAAGGATTGTACACTGCCTGCCGATTCATCCTCGTCGCATCTTCCCGATGTGGTAGCCTGCGGTATCTGTTCTGGGCTATCGCCATAAGGTGCTTGCTGTGGTACGCCCCTAGATGGCGGTACCTGCGATCCTGATTGTGTAGGTTCATCAAAGGAAGCCTTGGGTTCATGAAATGTTTCTTTATTCTTTTGTAGGTCGAGTGCTGTTGCTTTACCAAGAGCTCTGCGCACCCATTCCTGCCCTATGTTTTTTTCGGTCTCCTGCGATGTCCCACTAGTGGAAGCACCGCTACGAGTCACAATATTGACTCTTGGTTTTGGCTCTGCCTGCTCAGCAACAATAAGTTGGATGTTCTGGCTCTGCCTGCTTCATGAAGATGATGAGGATGATGATGATGATGTTCATGATGTTGATGGTGATGATTATGATAAGGATGATGAAGGTGATGATGATGGTGATGATGATGACAATGACGACGATGGTGATAATGTTGTTGATGATGATGATGATGATGGCAATGATGGAAATGGTGATGATGATGATGATGACGATGGTGATGATGAAGGTGATGATGGTGAAGATGATGATGATGAAGATGGACATGATGAAGATGATAATGATGATCATGGTGATGTTGATGATGATAATGATGGTGATGGTGATGTTGATGACAAGGAGGATGATGATGATGATGACAATGATGGTGATGACGACGATGTTCATGATGATGATGACGACGATGGTGATGATGATGTTCATGATGTTGATGGTGATGATGATGATGATGATGATGAAGCTGATGATGATGACGAGGATGAGGATGATGATAATGATGATGAGGATAATGATGATGGCGATGGTGATGATGATGATGATGATGAGGAAGGTGATGATGATGATGATGATGATGAAGATGAATATGAAGGTAATGAAGATGATGATCATGTTGATGATGATGATGGATATGATGAGGAAGGTGATGATGATGATGATGTTGATGACGACGATGGTGATGATCATGTTCATGATGTTGATGGTGATGATCATGTTCATGATGTTGATGATCATGGAGTTGAAGATGATGATCATGTTAATGATGATGAAGTTGAAGATGAAAATGATGATGAATGATATTTTGGGTTTTACATAACATGCACGTTATTTATGTGCACAAAATGCGCTCGCGTTTTGTTTATACATAACGCGCATGCGTTTTGTCACGTTAAATCATGCTCACGTTTAGTTTAAATTCAAAAATATATTCCCTCCAAATGATAAGGCCGAGCCTCCACCCATGCTTTCATGGAATTCCTATGCCTATGTGTCTGCTTTGTACTTTGCTTCAGATTCAACATGCTTGTGCCTTGGAGTATGATAAACCATGGCAAATTCAACATTATATCCATATTTTCAATATGCTCGTGTTTAGCTGTTCGTCTGATTATGCTACACACATCCATTTTTTATGAGATTTTAGAAACAGATATGGTTTTTTTTTGCAAATTCTAAATATGTAAATTTTAACAAGAATACATAATTTTTTCTATTTTTTCTTATTTATCTTCTGTCATCACTCCTCAACTCAAAAAACACACTGGTAGTGTTTCATCCATATCTCTTTCGTTTCTCAACCATTTAAAAAAAAATTGTATGGTGCACTAAAGAACACCAACCTCTACATTCTATAAAAAACCCATTTCCAAATAATTGCATTAAGACATTCAAATGCTGCACCCACAATTGACATACCGTTTTCTAGGTTTGATCTCTTAGATAGTTAAAAAAAAAATTAAAAAAATTATTTTTATTATTGGAAAAATAGTCGTGCACTAGTCCTATATGTTATCTATATGTATACCGGTTTTCATAAGTTTATTCCATCATTTAGACACTCAAACGCTGCACCCACAAAAACATATACCTTATAATTTGTCCAAAAAATAAAAAGTGCCCGTTAAAATTTATCTAACTTTAGATAGTTAGCAGCATTTTCAATAGAAAAAAAGTATATATTTGGAAAGGTCATTCAATTTCCTACATTTCTTGTTTTTAACTAATCACAAGATTCATTGTGTAAGTGTCTCAAAATATCCATGCAAGTTGATGGATGCCTATTTTTTGAGTTTTGTATTGCATCTAACGTGCCAAAAGAGACCCTCAACTTCTTGCACACACCCTAATTTCCCATGCTCACCACCCACTGGAAAATAAAGACCAATCTCTACTTCAACACCTCATTGAAGGTAGTCACAAAAGGATTAGGTGAGGTCATCCTAGGAACATTAACATCTCATTAAGGAAGAACAAAAGAAGATGCCCATAGCTCACCAAGAGGTGATGGCAACTGTGAACATATACTTTCATAACCATTATGAATCTCTTAATAGATTAGTAATTTGGAGAAGAAATCTACAGCAAAGACAAGTATGACACCTATCGAAATGGTAGACATGAAATCTTTGCAGTGGATACTTGATATGGGTTTTTCTATGAGTAGGGATATCAAATTCTCCAAGATGATTGAAATCTAGTGGTTGGAAAAATCAATAATTTCCCACCGATCCCACCCAATGGAAAATAAAGACAAATCACTTCTTCAAGACGACCGTGTTGAAGGTAGTCATAAAAGGATTAGGTAAGGTCGTCCTAGGACCGTCGACATCTAAATCAAGCAAGAACAAAAGAAGATGCCCATAGCTCACCAAGAGGCGATGACAATTGTGAACATATACTTTCATAACCATTATGAATCTATTAAAGTAGAGATTGGTAATTTGGAGAAGAAAGCTATAGCAAAGAGAGTTATGGAACCTATAGAAATGGTAGACATGACATCTTTGTAGTGAATACTTGATATGGGTTTATTTTAGGAGTAGGGATATCAAAGTTTCCATGATGATTGAAATCTTGTGGATTGTACAATCACTGATTTCCCAATTCATGGAGGAGAGAGAGTCCTAGTAGATTAGGGTTCATTGGGGTTTAAAAGCAGTTGTGGTTAAGGATGGCTCAAAGCCCCAAGGAAAAGAGCCCAATGAGCTACAAGATGGGGAAAACTAACAACACTCTTGAGGAAAACCAACAACACTCCTAACTTGAGTTCACCATACTTGACTCAAATTATGACAAAGATAAATAACTTAGACTTTGAGGCAACCAAGTTCTTTTAGTTTCTATCTTTTATGTTTTTTAACTTTTTTTAGTTTCTAGTTTTTATTTTTTTTACTTTTTTTTAGTTTCTAGTTTTTTATGTTTTTAACTATTTTGATGACAAGGTCTCCTTAGATCCTCCAATGAGAGGGTCAAAGCCAAATCCCCTACCCTTAATTTTTTTAATTAATTTAAATGTCTATATTTAGTACCTCTAAACAAATTATTAGAGATAATACTTTAAAAAAATCGTTTATAGCAAGCTTTTAGTTTATAAATAAGAATAATTGCAAACTTTCTTTCTTTGAGGAAAAACCATTTTATAAATATGTAACTTTTTTGGTACATCAAAATAATTTGGTGAGCCTATCCTCATCCCTCACATCCACAAACTCTTCAATTTAGCAGTCAAGTAGGGTTTCCCTAAACCCTAGAAAAAAATTCATTGTTCCTATTTTTAAAAGTGGAGATAAAAATAATTCATCAAATTATAGGATCCTTATGATTAACCATATTTTAGCCAAATTATATGGAATTATTTTGTAAAAGAAGATCAACATATGGCTAGAAAGGCACTGAAAAAGAGCTAAAGTCCAAGCAGGGTTTCAGGGCAATCATTCGACTATGGACCACCTTATTACTCTTAAGACCATTGTTGAGGAGTGTCGCAATAATAAAACTAATCTTCTAGGTTGCTTGGTTGACTTTAGGAAAGCATTTGATACACTGCCCAAAAGTAACCTTTGAAATACATTAGAATACCAAAACGTCTCTTTCGAGTTGACAGTTGTTCCGATAAGGTTGTATGAGAAGTTTATTTCCAATATTAGGAACTCTGAGGGCTAGGGAGAAGAAAATAATTGTAATATAGAATTCAAGCCTATCCCCTACCCTTGTTGGCATCTACATTGGCATGCTAGAGGGTTGTTTCGAAGAGGCAAGTTGTGTTGGCACAACTTTGGTTGGTTTAGTCATCATCCTTCTTCTCTATGTTGATGATATTTTTCTTATGGTGAGGAGTCCCTATGATATTAACAAGCAACTAAAATTTCTCAAGTTTTTTTGCTCTAGTATGGGTATGACTATTAATACTGACAAAACAAAGGTTATGATAATCAATTCCCAAAAGATCACTTATGATAATTTCATTTATGACAACAACTTTGAGGAAGTGACTTCATATAAATATTGCGTACTCAATCTTCATCATAATATTAACTAGAACTATAACATTGAGAAAAGGATTAAAGGAGGATGGAAAGCTTATTATGGACTCGAAAATAGTTGTAAATCTACAGATCTCTTACCTTGGGATATGAAGAAAATCCTCTTTGAGACTCTCATCTCTCTTGTGATCTTATATGGTTGTGAAGTTTGGGGATGCAATATCCCTAGAGAATGTTGGACAAGGATAGAGCAAATCCAAATGTTCTTTATCACATATAATCTCATAATTAAAGGCAATACACCCTATCATATCCTCTTCATAGAAACACAGCTCTCCGAGATTGAGAACATGGCTATGACTAGGTACCTACTATACACGAATAAGATAAACAACCTGGGAGAGAAGAGACTTCCCAAGATTGTTTCATACTCTAGTAAAAAACACCTACAACTTAAGTGATTTTGGCATAAAGATGCCAAGTCTTGGCTAAACCATTGGGGAGTTGAGGAAGAGGTCACTCTGTAAATGTCAATAATATTAAAAATAATATTACACCTAAATATAAGGAAACACCTTGTGGTGCGATAAAAGATTAGAGGATATGAGAAAATTAAGATATTATAAGGAAGTGATCAACCATAATCTAGAAGATCAAAAGTATCTCTCTATTTTAACTAGTGTAAAAAATAAAATCAACAATGCTAAAATAAGAACAAACTCTCATGAGCTCCATAGTGAAACAAGGCACTACCATTCCTAAAATGCCATGGGATGAAAGAATTTGTCGTCTACCTTTTAACTCATCGTAACTATGGTGATTTAAGAATGCTTAGATCTTAAAGCTTTCTGAGTATAGAAATATAATTCTAAAGAAAACCAAGGAGCTCATTTCCTTAAAGAAAACCAAAGGGCTCCTTTCCTTATTAAAGTCTCGTGAACCAAAGTCTCTTTCAATAGATGTTAATAACTATCATAATCATATATACTTATACCTTTAACATAATCTAATTATAATTTTTATGTTATATATATTTCAAATATTGTTAATGTTTCAAACTTAAAAAGATAAAAAAAATAACATAAACGATTTAATATTAAAAAATTTAACAAAATTTATAATTATAAGTTCAATGTTAATATTCATACACTATGAAACCTATAACATTTTTAAATATTGTATAATAACAATTACTTCAAAATGTTTAGGTGTCTTGGATAACATATTTTCTGTAAAACAATTCTGACATTTAAATCCTTTAAAACCATATTTTATTGTATTGATTCATACAACATAAAAAGACAATGACACTAAATTCAACCCATATTTTGTATATACCATTTTGAATAAAGCTTACAATATTAAACCTGTTATGTATGTCATTTTGAATAAATCTTACAATATTAAACACAATTATTTACTTAAATGAACGAAAAGAAAAACAAATACTTCACCTAACATTACCTACCTATAATAAGATTTTAGGTCAACAAGCCCATGATAAATTGAAGATGACCACCTTTCATCTAGTTGAATTATGGTGCATCTATGAAATTTGTACAATTAAAAAAAACGAGTCGCATAGCTGGTATGGAAAGGAGCATTCACTTCATATTCAATAAAAATCTACTCGAGGCTATCAAGTAGATTTTATTCATAAAGAAAAGTAATTAATATGTTAGAGATATTTAAAAAATAAATAAAAGTAAAGTCATTTAATTTTATAAAGTTTTTAATAAATTAATATATTTAATTATTTAAAAAAATGAGTAACTTATTTAATAACTTAATCAATGATCTGAGTATCATTTTCTCTCAACAATTTTATTAGAGAGTAGTAGGAGAGTTTTAGATAATTAAAAAAAGAATGAAAGGGTATACAATTGGATTAAATTGTTATATGGCATTTTTAATGCTCTTTTCATGGAACTTCATATCCATCCAAGTTTTATGAACTACATTCCAATCTATTTAATGAACCTCATAAGGTGTTTATAGAGGTAAAAATATAAAAGTGTCTCATATTTCTAATAAAATTTATATTAAATTTTTTTAGAAAATTATTTATTAGAAACTTTTGGGTATTTTCTTTCAAACATTGCTTAAGTTCCAAACATTTTACCTTAAAAGAATAAAAAAGATTCGAACACATGACCTCTCTTAAATCAAGGGAAGAGACAACTCTTGAGGATTATACCATCATTTTTTATATAATTCAACTTGGAGAGTCATCTTTCATAACCAGTTGTGTTAGCTAGCAAACCGAGAACAAATTTCCACAATGCCATTAAATTTTAATAAAAGTCACACCACTCAGATTCTCCTCCCCATTGTTAACATGCTCCAATCATGTTTTTTAATTTCAATACACTCAATGTAGAGTGACAACAAAGCTTTTTGTTTCACCTTCTCATTTTCAATATCAATTATTGCTAAATTTCCAATATCAAGCTTTTCACATAATAGTCTTAACTATCATTTTGTTTCAAAGTTTATTTCATCCACTCCTTTAATAATGGGGACTAAAAAGTTTTGTTGCATTTAATATAGGTAAATTTGTAATCCTATCATTGAGACAATCAATTAACTTTTGAACAAATCCTTTATCCAAATGAATATAATCTCCGTAGTACCAAACCTAATTGAATTTGGACTAGGTTTAGATCTTACCACATGCACAACACTTGTATTACCCATATACTCCAAATTTCCATTTTATTTTTTCTTCAAGAAATATGCAACATGTTGAGAACCTCTGTTGAATATATCTTGCAAGAGTATCCTTTGAAGAAGTTCAATAAGCACATTTAATTGTATATTTGTGGATGTTATATCAATGTGTTTCTCTTGAAATCGTTCACTTGACTTATTTAACTCAATTAGAACATCAATATGAAAATGAATACAAAATTGATCTTGAAATACCGTTCCCATCCAATACATCCTCTTATCATCATGTTTCATTCATATAATAATGTTGCCATGATTTTAACAAGCATGTTCATCACTTGTACCTTAGAAAACCATTGAATATGATGAATTTGAAGAACTTTTTCTTGTTCCTCAAGACGTTCCTAGCTAGGGAATAGTGCCAGGCACCCCATGAGATGAATATATTCTCGCTTTAGTTTTTTCTAAAAGAATCCAGTAGCCAGAGGGGGTAACCCTCACTTAATAACAATCGTTAAACACTCTGATTTAGTCTATTCTTAAAGAATCCAGTAGATAAAGAGGATAATCGTCATGCAAAAGATAATGATTAAAGTACTCTTAAATCAATTATAAATCAACAAGAGTGGTATTAAAAATGATTTGAATGAAAAGCAAGAGAATCAACACACAAATCCCAATAGGTTAGCTCAAGTGGTTGAGAGCTGTGATTTGTAAGCAGAAGGTCTCGGGGTCAAATCCCTGGGTGGCTATGCATAGATATACAAGGGCCTCACTTGATGTCCCCATTGGGTTCGGATATGTAATCAGAGCTAACAGGGTGCGGCCCCTTCGGGTGGGCCCCTTGAGAATTCTTACGATGGACGCAACAACTCTTCTCTAGGGTTATGAAACACATTAAAAAAAGGTAGAAACAACACACATTTAATTTGATTTTTTGAGGAAGACATGATCTCATTTTATCATACATCCAACTATAAAGAATGAAATTAAGAAATATTTAAAGAAAAATTCCAACTAAAAATAATAAAATTAAAATCTTTAAACAAAAGTTATTACAGTAAAAGGAAAGTAATTTTGAAATAATTAAATAGTCATGAAGTAAAAACATACAAGGTATCTCTACATCAATCTTTCTTTTTAGAATTACAAACAGATATTTAAACTTTCAATATTTTTAAATACCCAATAGTAATAGAATAAGTAACATTACCTTACTCTACAAAGCTTTCCTGGTAACAATTTTAAGATGCTAATATACTTTGAAGATCACACATATATAGAAAAACAAGTACATGGTAACATCATTGGATGCTTTAACAATGGTGTGTTATTGTACAAGAGGCAAATAACCAAACTACACCATAAAACACAAATAACATCTTATGATCGTCGATGCAAATTATAATGAAACCCAAGCATCATCCATAACTTAAAAGGAAATAATTCTCAAAAACAAAATAATGGCATGCATTAATTGTAGATTTACAATAAAACTCATAATCTATCTAACAATGCACATGTTTATTTTTCACTCTCGTCCTTGGTTATCCAAACGTGTCACTCATTTTGTTTAAAATTCTTCTAGGCTTAACTACTTCTATATGTCCTAATTAATATTTCCATAAAAGAAGGCTTGAATCTTTCCCTTGAAAGAGTGGATTCCAAAAAAGTAGATACCTCTTCTTTTAGGATCACACAAATAATTTTAAGCCTTTAATATTCATCATCTTCGTTTTCCCTAGTGGTAGGTCTTCACTTGACTAACTGATGGTCTTCGTTAAATGGCAATTGTCGCTTCGTGGTTTAACCTAGTAATTTCATTATGGTCTTCATCTCTAGGCGAAGATTAGCAAAGTATTTAATTTGAACATTGAGTTGTGACTCAATACATGAACCATTTATCCGTGATCTAATATTATGAAACTTTGATTCTCCTTGATCCAATATTTGTAATTGTTTAACTGAACCCGAGCTTCTTTCACCTCAACATATATATCTCTTCACACTTAATTCTAATTTGATTAAAGTTTCTACAATAGGTGGTCCACAATGTCTTTTAAATTAGTGAGTGGGGTTTTATGAATTATCGTTTTCTTATTCAATAGTATCCTTCTTGTTTAAATTAGTGGGTAGGGTTTGAATTCCGTGAGTACTGTTGGTTGGGTATGTTGGAAATGGTTGGATTGCTTTTTGGTTTATATGTAACTACTATCAAAATGCATGATGGAATGGAGCCAAAACTTCCATTTTGGCCATGTTAAAAGCCTTAGTATTTGGTTCATTTTTTGTTATCACTATTCAAACTTCATTCCCTAAAACTTCCTAAAACTATTGCGTGTGTCTTCATAGATGTAAATTAGAAGGATTTGATGTCTTTAGACCCATCAAACATGGTTTTATTTTATTCATTGCCTTGTAAGTTATGGTATGGTTGTTGAAGCTTTGGGATACTTGTTATATAATACATAAACCATCGTCTTATAAATGTACTTTTAATATTAAGCCTAATTTTGGGAAAACAGTCAATGGGAATTTTTTCATGGTTCATTCCTTATCAATATGGAAGCACAAATATCATGGGATAATTCCATGGAGTTTCCTCGTATGTTTTTCACTAGTGACTTATATATAGTTGGAAAATAATATTTAAGAGATATTAGCAAAGTTAGCGCAAAACTTCTAAATGGATTGAAGGTATTGGATAGTCTTGCATTGACCATGATAAATATTTAAGTTTCTTAGGATACCGTTTGCATTCAAATAATCACCTACATAGTGTTTATTTTTATATATAAATAAAATGAGTATTTTTATATTATAAAAATCTGAAAACGATCAACATATCAAATTACATTAACAATTCCAAACCAAAGATTTAAAATTTCCTCGAGCGTTATCTAGATCCTTTACATTAGTCCACAACATTGAAACTATTAAATAGGTGCTAACATATACTAAATAGCTATACACTTTAACATATTGGACAAGCAACATAGTACAAAAACATACCATAAACAACTAAAATTAACTAGTACTATGACCACTAAACATGACTTGTGAATCGACATTGTCTCTTGTATCTCCACTAGAGCTTGGGATATTCACAATGGCCTGGGGAGATTGTTGTATAGAATATTCATCAATACCTCTACTTCTAGCATGATAGGCGATCTTGGATTGTTTCACTTGGCAACATCTCTTCATGGTGGTCCAATGTTGTCATCATAGTCTCCACCTAAGAACCATATACACATATATGTCCTTCTACATCGTCCATGTGGTGTTTTAGTCTCGAGTCATGTGCTGTGATATGGTATATTGCCTCTAAAATTCCTTTTAATTAAGGGTTCATCCAACACAACTTACTCCTAATGTTTCGAGTGTCATCCCTAAAATCCCTAATTTCAATAGTTAGATTTTCCTACTTGGCTTCGTAGTCCTCCATTGTCTTCATTTTGGGTGCCACTTCTACTTTCCCTCACAATAACTCAAAACCTTGCTAATTCCATAGAAGAATCATAATTTTTTCCTTATTCCGAGACCTTCAACAAAAGCTCACTTCTGACAGGAAACCTCGTGAAGATCCATAGGCTATTCATATAGAGAGCCACTACCCCATAGTAAATGGGAAGGTGATGTCATCAACCAATGCCAATATCACCATCCCAGGGTTCTCAATCCAAACACCAAAGTTCATAGACTCAGAGCTTCACCCTTTAATCGCAAATTCTATGTTGTAGAATGGAGAGGGCGAGAAATATACCTAATTCCATTGGTGCTTTCACGAGTGGACATAATTATAAGTGAAGGAAACCCCATGTAAAAATGTAGAAAAACACCCTCGACGTTTCGGGTTGGATAGTTCAGCCCATCCTCAAGAGATACCTTGAAGTTTCTCAGCCTAAACTCTCAATTAGGTTTTCCTATTACTAATGTTATTAGCCTAATTTTTTAATCATGTCGGCCCTTCGAACATTATAAGAATTAATAATAATGTTCAAAGTCCATTACCGAGCGGACATATATGAGCAAATCAATGGTGTGGTAATGGGTTCACCTCTCTCCCTTGTTATGGAAAACATCTTCATGGAGCACTTCGAAGAGAAGGCCATCAACTCCACTCTAGAAAAACCACAACAATGGTGACGTTATGTGGATGACATCCACTTCATTTGGCCATATGGGAAGGATAAGATAGGGGGTTTCTTAACACACATGAACAACCAATAAGAAGACATCAAGTTCACAATGGAAGTTGAAAAGGAAAATTATCTTCCTTTTTTAGATATCCTTCTATCTAGAAAAGAAGACGAATCCTTAGCACACCAGGTTTATCGAAAAAAGACGCACACAGATAAGTACATTCGACTCTCATCATCACCCAACACAAAAAATCGGCGTCATTAACACTTTGACTATTAGATCCAGGAGAATATCTGATTTGGCACACTTGGATCATGAACTAGAGCACCTTGTAAAAGTCTTTAAATACAACGGCTACAATGAGAATATGATTAGGAAAACCATGAAGAGGTCCTAGGCAGTAAGGCAGGCAAGGAGTCAAAACGAAGTTATTAAATCAATAAAGTTTCCTTACATCCAGGGGCAACGAACAAAATAGCCAACATACTGAGGAAGAAATGAATAAGGGTCGCCTTCTCACCTTTTAACACATTGCGTGGAATATTAGACCACGCAAAATATCAAGCGAACTCGAAAAAGAATAAACGTGTGTACTTGATCCAATGTGGCCGTGGGAAGGTGTATATTGGAGAGTCTAGTCGCTCTGTTCTAACAAGATTGAAGGATCATAACGCGGACATCACTCATGGACGGATAAATAATTCTACACTTGCAGAACACTCCACTACCTCCAAACACCACATTCTCTTGGAAGATGCCAAAGTCATCGCCAACATTGACCATTACACAAGGAGATGAGTAAGAGAAGTGATTGAAATTGAAAAACACCCTTTCAATATCAATTGGGACGATGGATGGAAATTTAGCACAGTGTGGGCTCCAATCATTAACAAAATAAAAAATACATCGATGACTTCGTAATAATGTTTTTAAGGCCGACATTAATTAGGCTAGATAACATTATTATTAGTTCTTACAATGTTCAAAAGGCTGACATGAATCAATAATTAGGCTAATAACATTATTAATAGGAAAACCTAATTGAGAGTTTAGGTTGAGAAACTTCAAGGTATCTCCTGAGGATGGGCTGAACTATCCAGCCCAAAATGTCGAGGGTATTTTTCTGCATTTTTAAACAGGGTTTCCTTCACTTATAAATAAACATAATGTAAAGGTATTGAACCCATGATAGAGTTTCTGGAAGACTCTCTCATGCATGAGGGAAGGTGATCCTATATGACATGTTCTTGGGGGTTGTAACGAAATCTTGATGCATTCAAGTTTGAAAGGACAACACTGGATGTTGATTTGAGTTGCATATAAACAATGGGGAAACCTTTGAGTTGTATATAGACCTTATGGGAGACAACGAGTTGCAAGTTGGTTCTCATTTTGAACCAATTCTCATTTTGCCAAGATTGTTGTCATGTTTGCAAACTTGTCAACAATAGTGTTGTTGTCATGGCAAATATGCATCAAATTAACGTCGAGAATTTGTTGAAGGATCCCAATGATGCAATTTTGGAGCCTCCCAATAATATTATTCTCTAGTTCCATTATTTTCTTGGATTAGTGGATAATCATAAGGGATTTGTCAATAATAACAACCTTTTGGATTCCTAGATGAGCAATATTGTCTAAACCAAGGTAGAGTGTATGACACTCTTCTTGATTGTTGGTAGATGTTTCTAAACCCCATTCAAAGGTTAATATTGTACTTCTTTTGGGATTAAGAAGGATCCCCCCATTCCTACCTCCCGGGGATTTCCCTTTGAAGATCCATAAAATGATAACACATGACAATGCATATTTTAAATCCATCTTTGGAATTCCTCAATAGCCATATCTAGTTTCCATAAAGATCTATGGACTTCTGAGTTAGTGGGAATCTTTCGCTGATGGGTATTTTGAGGAAGGACAACTTCGATCCAGAGTCTCTCCATTTATGTCAAGGGTTCATGAGGGAAGTTAGGGGTACCTCTATCCAAAATTTCTTCAATGAGAAAATCCTTGGTGGTTGTAATTGTTCTAGATAGAGGGCTAGACTTTGAATAAAAAATTTCCCTATTTCTAGTGGTCAATACTTTCCAACATGTATATTTTGGTAGGAAGTTCCAAATTCGATATAGTGTGGGATTTATCGAGAGAATTACATGGTAAGTATTGTCTTTACAAGTCAGGAAGAATCAACTCCAATTATCTAGGATGATGACATTTTTATTGAGATACTTTAATATATGATCCCATACCTACTTAGTGAATTCACAAATAAAGAAAAGGTGCTTGAATATTTATTCAACTTCTTTGTAGAGAATGCATAGAGACAATCTACATATTTTCCTTTTCTTGAGGTTTTCAATTGTGAGGATTTTTCTATGAACTAGAAACCAAAAAATTGCATTTACTTTGGGGAGTCTATCTTGATGCTAGATCTTATCCCAAAGTATGGAAAATGGTGGACGGGCTTGTTTGAGATATAAATTTTCATATCCTTACCTAACCAAGTACATTCCACGTTTTCCCCATCCCCTGTCATCTTTGTTATTCAAGCTAATTGGAGTTTCCCCATGTAGTGATTGTAACAGAAGGTCAAAATACTTGGCCAATGGATCTGGGACATCCACATTCCACCATTTCATCCATTTTCCATCATTATCCCATTCTGACGGATCAAATAATATCTTGATTAGTTTTCCTTGGAGCCACTCCTTTATGTCAGTAATCTCTACCTTCTTAATGAGATGAACCCCTCCCATTATGTTATCCTTCCACAAGTTAATCCTCTTGTCATTCCTAGGGATCCAATACAATCCTCCTTGGATTAATTTTCTATCCAATTTGTATAATCACCATATTTTGGAACCCTCTCCTTCCCATTCATAGTTGCCTAAACATTTAAGTCTTTACTTTGAGAAATATGTTTTGCGAAAAATTTCTCTCCACCAAGTTTCTTCCCCTGAAACCAAACACCATAGTAGTTTAGATCCCATTACCAATTTCATTAATATTGGAGCTCGGATACCAATTCCTTCATTTCTCTTAGGGCCCTTTACAATATCCCATTTAACAAAGTGGAACTTTTTTAGTTTGATTTACCCCTTGCCAAAGAAAATTATTGATGATTTTGTTAATACTTTTCCTTACACCAATAGGAGCCAAGAGAAAAGAATATTGAAATAGAGGATAGGATAGACCTGATGAGAATAAATTTTTCTACAATATTGATCCGCCATATTCCCAAATTTTGGATTTTTTTCTTTGATTTTCTGTGAGATTTTTTTCCCAATCTGAGGATCTAACTTATTTGTGTGAAATGGAAATGCGTAGTTATTTAAAGGATGGCCAATTCTAAACTCCCACAAACACAAGAGCACGAGAAATATTTTGAAGGAGAATAGGAGGTATGTTCCATCCAAATATTTTGTTCTTATCTTCATTAACTTTACCACCTGAAGCCTCAATAAATAAATCAAGGGAGCACTTAAACCTCGTATTGTTGATTAGAAAGGCTCCTCCAAGGAGCACTGTATCATCTGTAAACTATGCATAATTGATTGCTTTAAATTCCCCAACAATGGTTATGCCAAGTAGATTTCCTTCCTCCCTCTCCTTCACAAGATTTCTACCAAGTGTTTCCTCAATTAGAATGTAGAGGAAGGGAGAAAGTGAGAAATTTGATGGTTTGTGGTTGACTAAGGGGTCTAGAGAGTATTTATTAAGAGTTGAAGAGAAAGTTGAAAAACAAAATACAACTAAATTGAAAGTATAAAATATTCTTAAAACTTTTAGAAAATTTACACTCACTTTTAAACTATAACAAAACATTTAAAAAAAATACCAAAACAAACACAAAACAATATAAAAAAAGGCAAATGATGGAAAATATCAAAATATTTTTTAAAAATTTATAAAATATAAAACAATATAAAATCTAAAATCTAAACTATAAAACAAGCAATATTAAAAAAACCAAATAATATGTTAGTATAACAAAATATTTTAAAAACCAAAGAAAAAAATAAACAAACAAAATCTTAAAAGGTTTTATGGCTTTTGTAGAAGCAATATAT
>LPNX010062859.1:0-19950 GCA_001517045.1 Pseudotsuga menziesii | reverse complement strand
CAAAATTAAAATTTAATCATAGATTTAAATCCGCATTTGGAAAATAAGAGTGCATGCCAACTTTCACGATGTCGAGAGCTATTTTCGCCATCTTTAAGCAAAACCCTAACAAAACTGCATGATGCAGTGTTAGCTTTTACCAGATTCTTAGAATTTAAACCTGATCATATGTTTGGATACATATTGGATAGACAAGCATGCACGCCAACTTTCGCGACGTTTCTAGCTATTTTGACCCCCTTAAGCCCAACCCTGTTGAAACCGCACGACGGAGTTTCCCTTTCAAGCAGTTTCTTAGAATTTAAATTTGATCATAAATTTGGATGCCAATATGATCAACAAGCGTGCATGCAAACCTTTGAGACATTCAAAAATATTTTCACCCCCTTTAAGCCCTACCTTAGCAAAACCGCACAACGAAGTTTCACGTTTGACAAATTTCTCAAAATTAAAATTTAATCATAGATTTAAATCCACATTTGGAAAATAAGCGTGCATGCCAACTTTCACGATGTTGAGAGCTATTTTCGCCATCTTTAAGCCAAACCCTAAGAAAACTGCATCATGCAGTCTCAGCTTTGACCAGATTCTTAGAATTTAAACCTGATCATATGTTTGGATGCATATTAGATAGACAAGCATGCACGCCAACTTTCACGACGTTTCAAGCTATTTTGACCCCGTTTAAGCCCAACCCTGTTGAAACCGCACGACGGAGTTTCCCTTTCGAGCAGTTTCTTAAAATTTAAATTTGATCATAAATTTGGATGCCAATTTGATCAACAAGCGTGCATGCAAACTTTAAAGACATTCCAAAATATTTTCACCCCCTTTAAGCCCAACCTTAGCAAAACCGCACAAGGAAGTTTCACGTTTGACTAATTTCTCAAAATTAAAATTTAATCATAGATTTAAATCCGCATTTGGAAAATAAGAGTGCATGTCAACTTTCACGATGCTGAGAGCTATTTTCGCCATCTTTAAGCCAAACCCTAACAAAAATGCATGATGCAGTCTCAGCTTTGACCAGATTCTTAGAATTTAAACCTGATCATATGTTTGGATGTATATTGGATAGACAAGCATGCACGCCAACTTTCGCTACGTTTCAGGTTATTTTGACCCTGTTTAAGCCCAACCTTGTTGAAATCGCACGACGGAGTTTCCCTTTCGAGCAGTTTCTTAGAATTTAAATTTGATCATAAATTTGGATGCCAATTTGATCAACAAGCGTGCATGCAAACTTTCAAGACATTCCAAAATATTTTCACCCCCTTTAAGCCCAACCTTAGCAAAATCGTACAAGAAAGTTTCACGTTTGACTAATTTCTCAAAATTAAAATTTAATCATAGATTTAAATCCGCATTTGGAAAATAAGAGTGCATGCCAACTTTCACGATGCTGAGAGCTATTTTCGCCATCTTTAAGCCAAACCCTAACAAAACTGCATGATGCAGTCTCAGCTTTGACCAGATTCTAAGAATTTAAACCTGATCATATGTTTGGATGCATATTGGATAGACAAGCATGCGCGCCAACTTTCGCGATGTTTCAAGCTATTTTGACCCCCTTTAAGCTCGACCCTATTGAAACCGCACGACAGAGTTTCCCTTTCGAGCAGTTTCTTAGAATTTAAATTTGATCATAAATTTGGATGCCAATTTGATCAACAAGTGTGCATGCAAAATTTTGAGACATTGCAAAATATTGTCACCCCCTTTAAGCCCAACCTTAGCAAAACCGCACAATGAAGTTTCACGTTTGACTAATTTCTCAAAATTAAAATTTAATCATAGATTTAAATCCGCATTTGGAAAATAAGAGTGCATGCAAACTTTCATGATGTTGAGAGCTATTTTCGCCCTCTTTAAGCCAAACCCTAACAAAACTGCATCTTCCAGTCTCAGCTTTGACAAGATTCTTAGAATTTAAACCTGATCATATGTTTGGATGCATATTGGATAGACAAGCATGCACGCCAACTTTCGCGACATTTAAAGCTATTTTGACCCCCTTTAAGCCCAACCTTGTTGAAACTGCACAATGGAGTTTCCCTTTCGAGCAGTTTCTTAGAATTTAAATTTGATCGTAAATCTGGATGCCAATTTGAAGCTATTTTGACCCCCTTTAAGCCCAACCTTGTTGAAACTGCACAATGGAGTTTCCCTTTCGAGCAGTTTCTTAGAATTTAAATTTGATTGTAAATCTGGATGCCAATTTGATCAACAAGCGTGCTTGCAAACTTTTGAGACATTCCAAAATATTTTCACCCCCTTTAAGCCCAACCTTAGCAAAACCACAAAACGAAGTTTCACGTTTGACTAATTTCTCAAAATTAAAATTTAATCATAGATTTATATCCGCATTTGGAAAATAAGAGTGGATGCCAACTTTCACGATGTTGAGAGCTATTTTCGCCATCTTTAAGCCAAACCCTAACAAAACTGCATGATGCAGTCTCAGCTTTTACCAGATTCTTAGAATTTAAACATGTTCATATGTTTGGATACATATTGGATAGACAAGCATGGACGCCAACTTTCGCGACGTTTCTAGCTATTTTGACCCCCTTTAAGCCCAACCCTGTTGAAACCGCACGACAGAGTTTCCCTTTCGAGAAGTTTCTTAGAATTTAAATTTGATCATAAATTTGGATGCCAATTTGATCAACAGGCGTGCATGCAAACTTTTGAGACATTCCAAAATATTTTCACCCCCTTTAAGCCCAACCTTAGCAAAACCGCACAACGAAGTTTCACGTTTGACTAATTTCTCAAAATTAAAAGTTAATCATAGATTTAAATCCGCATTTGGAAAATAAGCATGCATGCCAACTTTCATGATGTTGAGAGCTATTTTCGCCATCTTTAAGCCAAACGCTAAGAAAACTACATCATGTAGTCTCAGCTTTGACCAGATTCTTAGAATTTAAACCTGAGCATATGTTTGGATGCATATTGGAGAGACAAGCATGCATGCCAACTTTCGCGACGTTTCAAGCTCTTTTGAACCCCTTTAAGCCCAACCCTGTTGAAACCGCACGACGGAGTTTCCCTTTCGAGCAGTTTGTTAGAATTTAAATTTGATCTTAAATTTGGATGCCAATTTGATCAACAACCGTGCATGCAAACTTTTCATACATTCCAAAATATTCTCACCCCCTTTAAGCCCAACATTAGCAAAACCGCACAACGAAGTTTCACGTTTGACTAATTTCTCAAAATTAAAATTTAATCATAGATTTAAATGCGCATTTGGAAAATAAGAGTACATGCCAACTTTCACGATGTTGAGAGCTATTTTCGCCATCTTTAAACCAAACCCTAATAAAACTGCATGATGCAGTCTCAGCTTTTACCATATTCTTAGAATTTAAACCATATCATATGTTTGGATACATATTAGATAGACAAGCATGCACGCCAACTTTCGCAAAGTTTGAAGCTATTTTGACCCCCTTTAAGCCCAACCCTGTTGAAAGCGCACGACGGAGTTTCCCTTTCGAGCAGTTTCTTAGAATTTAAATTTGATCATAAATTTGGATGCCAATTTGATCAACAAGCATGCATGCAAACTTTTGAGACATTCCAAAGTATTGTCACCCCCTTTAAGCCCAACCTTAGCAAAACCGCAATACGAAATTTCACGTTTGACTAATTTCTCAAAATTAAAATTTAATCATAGATTTAAATCCACATTTGGAAAAGAAGAGCGCATGCCAACTTTCACGATGTTGAGAGCTATTTTCGCCATCTTTTAGCCGAACCCTAACAAAACTGCATGATGCAGTCTCGACTTTGACCAGATTCTTAGAATTTAAACCTGATCATATGTTTGGATGCATATTGGATAGACAAGCATGCACGCCAACTTTCATGACGTTTCAAGCTATTTTGACCCCCTTTAAGCCCAACCCTGTTGAAACCGCACGACGGAGTTTCCCTTTTGAGCAGTTTCTTAGAATTTAAATTTGATCATAAATTTGGATGCCAATTTGATCAACAAGCATGCATGCAAAATTTTGAGACATTCCAAAATATTGTCACCGCACAACGAATTTTCACGTTTGACTAATTTCTCAAAATCAATATTTAATCGTAGATTTAAATCCGCATTTGGAAAATAAGAATGCATGCCAACTTTCAAGATGTTGAGAGCTATTTTCGCCATCTTTAAGCCAAACCCTAACAAAACTGCATGATGCAGTCTCAGCTTTGACCAGATTCTTAGAATTTAAACCTGATCATATGTTTGGATGCATATTGGATAGACAAGCATGCACGCCAACTTTCGCGACGTTTCAAGCTATTTTGACCCCCTTTAAGCCCAGCCCTGTTGAAACCGCACGACGGAGTTTCCCTTTCGAGCAGTTTCTTAGAATTTAAATTTGATCATAAATTTGGATGCCAATGTGATCAACAAGCGTTCATGCAAACTTTTGAGAGATTCCAAAATATTTTCACCCCCTTTTAGCCCAACCTTAGCAAAACCCCACAACGAAGTTTCACGTTTGACTAATTTCGCAAAATTAAAATTTAATCATAGATTTGAATCTGCATTTGGAAAATAAGAGGGCATGCCAACTTTCACGATGTTGAGAGCTATTTTCGCCATCTTTAAGCCAAACCCTAACAAAACTGCATGATGCAGTCTCAGCTTTGACCAGATTCTTAGAATTTAAACCTGGTCATATGTTTGGATGCATATTGGATAGACAAGCATGCACGCCAACTTTAGCGACGTTTCAAGCTATTTTGACCCCGTTTAAGCCCAACCCTATTGAAACCGCACGACGGAGATTCCCTTTCGAGCAGTTTCTTAGAATTTAAATTTGATCGTAAATTTGGATGCCAATTTGATCAACAAGCGTGCATGCAAACTTTTGAGACATTCCAAAATATTTTCACCCCCTTTAAGCCCAACCTTAACAAAACCGCACAACTAAGTTTCACTTTTGACTAATTTCTCAAAATTAAAATTTAATCATAGATTTAAATCCGCATTTGGAAAATAAAATTGCATGCCAACTTTCACGATGTTGAGAGCTATTTTCGCCATCTTTAAGCCAAACCCTAACAAAACTGCATGATGCAGTCTCCGTTTTGACCAGATTCTTAGAATTTAAACCTGGTCATATGTTTGGATGCATATTGGATAGACAAGCATGCACGCCAACTTTCGCGACGTTTCAAGCTATTTTGACCCCCTTTAAGCCCAACCCAGTTGAAACCGCACGACGGAGTTTCCCTTTCGAGTAGTTTGTCAGAATTTAAATTTGATCATAAATTTGGATGCCAATTTGATCAACAAGCGTGCATGCAAATTTTTGAGACATTCCAAAATATTTTCACCCGCTTTAAGCCAAACCTTAACAAAACCGCACAATGAAGTTTCATGTTTGACTAATTTCTCAATATTAAAATTTAATCATAGATTTAAATCCGCATTTGGAAAATAAGAGTGCATGCCAACTTTCATGATGTTGAGAGCTATTTTTGCCATCTTTAAGCCAAACCCTAACAAAACTGCATGATGCAGTCTCAGCTTTGACGAGATTCTTAGAATTTAAACCTGGTCATATGTTTGGATGCATATTGGATAGACAAGCATGCACGCCAACGTTCGCGACGTTTCAAGCTATTTTGACCCCCTTTAGGCCCAACCCTCTTGAAACTGCACGACGAAGTTTCCCTTTCGAGCAGTTTCTTAGAATTTAAATTTGATCATAAATTTGGATGCCAATTTGATCAACAAGCGTGCATGCAAACTTTTGAGACATTCCAAAATATTTTCACCCCCCTTAAGCCCAACCTTAGCAAAACCGCACAACAAAGTTTCACGTTTGACTAATTTCTCAAAATTAAAATTTAATCATAGATTTAAATCCGCATTTGGAAAATAAGAGTGCATGCCAACTTTCACGATGTTGAGAGCTATTTTCGCCATCTTTAAGACAAACCCTAACAAAACTACATGATGTTGTCTCAGCTTTGACCATATTCTTAGAATTTAGACATGGTCATATGTTTGGATGCTTATTGGATAGACAAGCATGCACGCCAACTTTCGCGACGTTTCAAGCTATTTTGACCCACTTTAAGCCCAACCCTGTTGAAACCGCACGACGGAGTTTTCCTTTCGAGCAGTTTCTTCGAATTTAAATTTGATCATAAATTTGGATGCCAATTTGATCAACAAGCGCGCATGCAAACTTTTGAGACATTCCAAAATATTTTCAACCCCTTTAAGCCCAACCTTAGCAAAAACCGCACAAAAAAGTTTCACGTTTGACTAATTTCTCAAAATTAAAATTTAATCATAGATTTAAATCCGCATTTGGAAAATAAGAGTGCATGCCAACTTTCACGATGTTGAGAGCTATTTTCGGCATCTTTAAGCCAAACCCTAACAAAACTGCATGATGCAGTCTCAGCTTTGACCAGATTCTTAGAATTTAAACCTCATCATATGTTTGCATGCATATTGGATAGACAAGCATGCACACCAACTTTCGCGACGTTTCAAGCTATTTTCACCCCCTTTAAGCCCATCCCTGTTGAAACCGCAAGATGGAGTTTCCCTTTCGAGCAGTTTCTTAGAATTTAAATTTGATGATAAATTGGATGCCAATTTGATCAACAAGCGTGCATGCAAACTTTTGAGACATTCCAAAATATTTTCACCCCCTTTAAGACCAACCTTAGCAAAACCGCACAACGAAGTTTCACGTTTGACTAATTTCTCAAAATTAAACTTTAATCATAGATTTAAATCTGCATTTGGAAAATAAGAGTGCATGCCAACTTTCACGATGTTGAGAGCTATTTTCACCATCTTTAAGCCAAACCCTAACAAAATTGCATGATACAGTCTCAGCTTTTACCAGATTCTTAGAATTTAAACCTGATCATATGTTTGGATGCATATTGGATAGGCAAGCATGCATGCCAACTTTCACGACGTTTCAAGCTATTTTGACCCCCTTTATGCCCAACCCTGTTGAAACCGCACGACGGAGTTTCCCTTTCGAGCAGTTTCTTAGAATTTAAATTTGATCATAAATTTTGATGTCAGTTTGATCAACAAGCGTGCATGCAAACTTTTGAGACATTCAAAAATATTTTCACCCCATTTAAGACCAACCTTAGCAAAACCACACAACGAAGTTTCACGTTTGACTAATTTCCCAAAATTAAAATTTAATCATAGATTTAAATCCGCATTTGGAAAATAAGAGTGCATGCCAACTTTCATGATGTTGAGAGCTATTTTCGCCATCTTTAAGCGAAACCCTAAAAAAACTGCATGATGTAGTCTCAGCTTTGACCGGATTCTTAGAATTTAAACCTGATAATATGTTTGGATGCATATTAGATAGACAAGCATGCACGCCAACTTTCGCAACGTTTCAATCTATTTTGACCGCCTTTAAGGCCAACCCTGTTGAAACCGCACGACGGAGTTTCCCTTTCGAGCAGTTTCTTAGAATTTAAATTTGCTCGTAAATTTGGATGCCAATTTGATCAACAAGCGTGCGCGTGAACTTTTGAGACATTCCAAAATATTTTCACCCCCTTTAAGCCAAACCTTAGCAAAACCGTACAACGAAGTCTCACGTTTGACTAATTTCTCAAAATTGAAACTTAATCATAGATGTAAATCCGCATTTGGAAAATAAGAGTGCATGCGAACTTTCACGATGTTGAGAGCTATTATCGCCATCTTTAAGCCAAACCCTCACAAAAATGCATGATGCAGTCTCAGCTTTGACCAGATTCATAGAATTTAAATCTGATCATATGTTTGGATGCATATTGGATAGACAAGCATGCACGCCAACTTTTGCGACGTTTCAAGCTATTTTGACCCCATTTAAGCCCAAACCTGTTGAAACCGCACGTCGGAGTTTCCCTTTCGAGGAGTTTCTTAGAATTTAAATTTGATCATAAATTTGGATGCCAATTTGATCAACAAGCGTGCATGCAAACTTTTGAGACATTCCAAAATATTTTCACCCCCTTTAAGCCCAACCGTAGCAAAACCGCACAACGAAGTTTCACGTTTGACTAATTTCTCAAAATTAAAATTTAATCATAGATTTAAATCCGCATTTGGAAAATAAGAGTGCATGCCATTTCTCATGATGTTGAGAGCTATTTTCGCCATCTTTATGCCAAACCCTAACAAAACTGAATGATGCAGTCTCAGCTTTGACCGGATTCTTAGAATTTAAACCTGATCATATATTTTGATGCATATTGGATAGACAAGCATGCACGCCAACTTTCACGACGTTTCAGGCTATTTTGACACCCTTAAATCCCAACCCTGTTGAAACCGCACGACGGAGTTTCCCTTTCGAGCAGTTTCTTAGAATTTAAATTTGATCATAAATTTGGATGCCAATTTGATCAACAAGCGTGCATGCAAACTTTTGAGACATTCCAAAATATTTTCACCCCCTTTAAGCCCAACCTTAGCAAAACCGCACAACAAAGTTTCACGTTTGACTAATTTCTCAAAATTAAAATTTAATCACAGATTTAAATCCACATTTGGAAAATAAGAGAGCATGCCAACTTTCACGATGTTGAGAGCTATTTTCGCCATCTTTAAGCCAAACCCTAACAAAACTGCATGATGCAGTCTTAGCTTTGACCAGATTCTTACAATTTAAGCCTTATCATATGTTTGGATGCATATTGGATAGACAAGCATGCACGCCAACTTTCACGACGTTTCAAGCTATTTTGACCCCCTTTAAGCCCAACCCTGTTGAAACCGCACGACGGAGTTTCCCTTTCGAGCAGTTTCTTAGAATTTAAATTTGATCATAAATTTGGATGCCAATTTGATCAACAAGCGTGCATGCAAACTTTTGAAACATTCAAAAATATTTTCACCCCCTTTAAGCCCAACCTTAGCAAAACCGCCCAACAATGTTTCACGTTTGACTAATTTCTCAAAATTAAAATTTAATCATATATTTAAATCCACATTTGGAAAATAAGTGTGCATCCCAACTTTCACGATGGTGAGAGCTATTTTCGCCATCTTTAAGCCAAACCCTAACAAAACTGCATGATGCAGTCTTAGCTTTGACCAGATTCTTACAATTTAAACTTGATCATATGTTTGGATGCATATTGGATAGACAAGCATGCACGCCAACTTTCACGACGTTTCAAGCTATTTTAACCCCCTTTAAGCCCAACCCTGGTGAAACCGCACGACGGAGGTTCCCTTTCGAGCAGTTTCTTAGAATTTAAATTTGATCATAAATTTGGATGCCAATTTGATCAACAAGCGTGCATGCAAACTTTTGAAACATTCAAAAATATTTTCACCCCCTTTAAGCCCAACCTTAGCAAAACCGCCCAACGATGTTTCACGTTTGACTAATTTCTCAAAATTAAAATTTAATCATATATTTAAATCCACATTTGGAAAATAAGTGTGCATCCCAACTTTCACGATGGTGAGAGATATTTTCGCCATCTTTAAGGCTAACCCTAAAAAAACTCCATGATGTAGTCTCAGCTTTGACCAGATACTTAGAATTCAAACCTGATCATATGTTTGGATGCATATTGGATAGACAAGCATGCACGCCAAATTTTGCGACGTTTCAGGCTATTTTGACCCCCTTTAAGCCCAACCCTGTTGAAACCACACGACGGAGTTTTCCTTTCGAGCAGTTTCTTAGAATTTAAATTTGATCATAAATTTGGATGCCAATTTGATCAACAAGCGTGCATGCAAACTTTTGAGACATTCCAAAATATTTTCACCCCCTTTAAGCCCAACCTTAGCAAAACCGCACAACAAAGTTTCACGTTTGACTAATTTCTCAAAATTAAAATTTAATCACAGATTTAAATGCACATTTGAAAAATAAGAGTGCATGCCAACTTTCATGATGTTGAGAGCTATTTTCGCCATCTTTAAGCCAAACCCTAACAAAACTGCATGATGCAGTCTTAGCTTTGACCGAATTCTTAGAATTTAAACCTGATCAAATGTTTCGATGCATATTGGATAGACAAGCATGCACGCCAACTTTCGCAAAGTTTCAATCTATTTTGACCCCCTTTAAGCCCAACCCTGTTGAAACCGCACGACGGTGTTTCCGTTTCGAGCAGTTTCTTAGAATTTCAATTTGATCATAAATTTGGATGCCAATTTGATCAACAAGCATGCATGCAAACTTTTGAGACATTCCAAAATATTTTCACCCCCTTTAAGCCCAACCTTAGGAAAACCGCACAACGAAGTTTCACGTTTGACTAATTTCTCAAAATTAAAATTTAATCATAGATTTAAATCCGCATTTGGAAAATAAGAGTGCATGCCAACTTTCAGGATGTTGAGAGCTATTTTCAACATCTTTAAGCCAAACCCTAACAAAACTGCATGATGCAGTCTCAGCTTTGACCAGATTCTTAGAATTTAAACCTGATCATATGTTTGGATGCATATTAGCTAGACAAGCATCCACGCCAACTCTCGCGACGTTTCCAGCTATCATGACCCCCTTTAAGCCCAACCCTATTGAAACCGCATGACGGAGTTTCCCTTTCGAGCAGTTTCTTAGAACTTAAATTTGATCATAAATTTGGATGCCAATTTGATCAACAAGCGTGCATGCAAACTTTTGAGACATTCCAAAATATTTTCACCCCCTTTAAGCCCAACCTTAGCAAAACCGCACAACGAAGTTTCACGTTTGACTATTTTCTCAAAATTAAAATTTAATCATAGATTTAAATCCGTATTTGGAAAATAAGATAGCATGCCAACTTTCATGATGTTGAGAGCAATTTTCGCCATCTTTAAGCCAAACCCTAACAAAACTACATGATGCAGTCTTAGCTTTGACCAGATTCTTAGAATTTAAACCTGATCATATGTTTGGATGGATATTGGATAGACAAGCGTGCACGCCAACTTTCGCGACGTTTCAAGCTATTTTGACACCCTTTAAGGCCAACCCTGTTGAAACCGCACAACGTAGTTTCCCTTTCGAGCAGTTTCTTAGAATTTAAATTTGATCATAAATTTGGATGCCAGTTTGATCAACAAGCGTGCATGTAAACTTTTGACACATTCCAAAATATTTTCACCCCCTTTAAGCACAACCTTAGCAAAACCGCACAACGAAGTTTCACGTTTGACTAATTTCTCAAAATTAAAATTTAATCATAGATTTAAATCCACATTTGGAAAATAAGAGTGCATGCCAACTTTCACGATGTTGAGAGCTATTTTCGAAATCTTTAAGCCAAACCTTAACAAAACTGCATGATGCAGTCTCAGCTTTGACCAGATTCTTAGAATTTAAACTTGATCATATCTTTGGATGCATATTGGATAGACAAGTATGCACGCCAACTTTCACGAAGTTTCAAGCTATTTTGAACCCCTTTAAGGCCAACAGCGTTGAAACCGCACGACGGAGTTTCTTTTTCGAGCAGTTTCTTAGAATTTAAATTTGATAATAAATTTGGATGCCAGTTTGATCAACAAGCGTGCATGCAAACTTTTGAGACATTCCAAAATATTTTCACCCCCTTTAAGCCCAACCTTAGCAAAACAGCACAACGAAGTTTTCACGTTTGACTAATTTCTCAAAATTAAAATTTAATCATAGATTTAAATCAGCATTTGGAAAATAAGAGTGCATGCCAACTTTCACGAATTTGAGAGCTATATTCGCCATCTTTAAGCCAAACCCTAACAAAGCTGCATGATGCAGTCTCAGCTTTGACCAGATTCTTAGAATTTAGACATGGTCATATGTTTGGATGCTTATTGGATAGACAAGCATGCACGCCAACTTTCGCGACGTTTCAAGCTATTTTGACCCCCTTTAAGCCCAACCCTGTTGAAACCGCACGACGGAGTTTCCCTTATGAGCAGTTTCTTAGAAATTAAATTTTGATCATAAATTTGGATGCCAATTTGATCAACAAGCGTGCATGCAAACCTTTGAGACATTCCAAAATATTTTCACCCCCTTTAAGCCCAACCTTAGCAAAACCGCACAACGAAGTTTCACGTTTGAGTAATTTCTCAAAATTAAAATTTCATCATAGATTTAAATCCGCATTTGGAAAATAAGAGTGCATGCCAACTTTCATGATGTTGAGAGTTATTTTCGCCATCTTTAAGCCAAACCCTAACAAATTTTGCATGATGCAGTCTCATCTTTGACCAGATTCTAAGAATTTTAACCTGATCATATGTTTGAATGCAGATTGGATAGACAAGCATGCACGCCAACTTTTGCGATGTTTCAAGCTATTTTGACCCCCTTTAAGCCCGACCCTGTTGAAATCGCACGGCGGAGTTTCCCTTTCGTGCAGTTTCTTAGAATTTAAATTTGATCATAAATTTGGATGCCAATTTGATCAACAAGCGTGCATGCAAACTTTTGTGACATTCCAAAATATTTTTGCCCCCTTTAAGCCCAACCTTAGGAAAACCACACAACGAAGTTTCACGTTTGACTATTTTCTCAAAATTAAAATTTAATCATAGATTTAAATCCGCATTTGGAAAATAAGAGTGCACGCCAACTTTCACGATGTTGAGAGTTATTTTCGCCATCTTTAAGCCAAACCCTAACAAAACTGCATGATGCAGTCTCAGCTTTGACCAGATTTTTAGAATTTAAACCTGATCATAGGTTTGGATGTATATTGGATAGACAAGCATGCACGCCAACTTTCGCGACGTTTCAAGCTATTTTGACCCCCTTTAAGCCCAACCCTGTTGAAAGCACATGACGGAGTTTCCCTTTCGAGCAGTTTCTTAGAATTTAAATTTGATCATAAATTTGGATGCCAGTTTGATAAACGAGCGTGCATGCAAACTTTTGAGACATTCCAAAATATTTTCACCCTCTTTAAGCCCTACCTTAGCAAAACCATACAATAAAGTTTCACGTTTGACTAATTTGTCAAAATTAAAATTTAATCATAGATTTAAATCAACTTTTAGAAAATAAGAGTGCATGTGAACTTTCACGATGTTGAGAGCTATTTTCACCATCATTAAGCCAAACCCTAACAAAACTGCATGGTGCAGTCTCAGCTTTGACCAGATTCTTAGAATTTAAACCTGATCATATGTTTTGATGCATATTGCTTAAACAAGCATGCACGCCAACTTTCGTGACGTTCCAAGCTATTTTGACCCCCTTTAGGCCCAACACTGTTGAAACCACACGACGGAATTTCCCTTTCGAGCAGTTTCTTAGAATTTAAATTTGATCATAAATTTGGATGCCAATTTGATCAACAAGCGTGCATGCAAACTTTTGAGAAATTCCAAAAGATTTTCACTCCCTTTAAGCCCAACCTTAGCAAAACCACACAACGAAGTTTCACGTTTGACTAATTTCTCAAAATTAAAATTTAATCATAGATTTAAATCCGCATTTGGAAAATAAGAGTGCATGCCAAATTCCACGATGTTGAGAGCTATTTTTGCCATCTTTAAGCCAAACCCTAACAAAACTGCATGATGCAGTCTCAGCTTTGACGATATTCTTAGAATTTAAACCTGATCATAGGTTTGGATGCATATTAGATAAACAAGCATGCACGCCAAATTTCGTGATGTTTCAAGCTATTTTGACCCCCTTCAGGCCCAACCCTGTTGAAACCGCACGACGGAGTTTCCCTTTCGAGCAGTTTCTTAGAATTTAAATTTGATCATAAATTTGGATGCCAATTTGATCAACAAGCGTGCATGCAAACTTTTGAGACATTCCAAAATATTTTCACCCGCTTTAAGCCCAACCTTAGAAAAACCGCACAACGAAGTTTCACGTTTGACTAATTTCTCAGAATTAAAATTTAATCATAGATTTAAATCCGCATTTGGAAAATAAGAGTGCATGCCAACTTTCACGATGTTGAGAGCTATTTTCGCCATCTTTAAGCCAAAACCTAACAAAACTGCATGATGCAGTCTCAGCTTTGACCAGATTCTTGGAATTTAAACCTGATCATATGTTTGGATGCATATTGGGTAGACAAGCATGCACGCCAACTTTCGCGACGTTTCAAGCTATTTTGACCCCCTTTAAGCCTGTCCCTGTTGAAACCGCAAGACGAAGTTTCCCTTTCGAGCAATTTCTTAGAATTTAAGTTTGATCATAAATTTGGATGCCAATTTGATCAACAAGCGTGCACGTAAACTTTTAAGACGTTCCAAAATATTTTCACCCCCTTTAAGCCCAACCTTAGCAAAACCACACAATGAAGTTTCACGTTTGACTAATTTCTCAAAATTAAAATTTAATCATAGATTTAAATCCGCATTTGGAAAATAAGAGTGCATGCCAACTTTCACGATGTTGAGAGCTATTTTCGCCATCTTTAAGTCAAACCCTAACAAAACTGCATGATGCAGTCTCAGCTTTGACGAGATTCTTGGAATTTAAACCTGATCATATGTTTGGATGCATATTGGGTAGACAAGCATGCATTCCAACTTTCGCGACGTTTCAAGCTATTTTGACCCCCTTTAAGCCCAACCCTGTTGAAACTGCATGACGGAGTTTCCCTTTTGAGCAGTTTCTTAGAATTTAAATTTGATCATAAATTTCGATGCCAATTTGATCAACAAGCGTGCATGCAAGATTTTGAGACATTCCAAAAAAATTTCACCCCCTTTAAGCCCAACCTTAGCAAAACCGCACAACGAAGTTTCACGTTTGACTAATTTCTCAAAATTAAAATTTAATCATAGATTTAAATCCGCATTTGGAAAATAAGAGTGCATGCCAACTTTCACGATGTTGAGAGCTATTTTCGCCATCTTTAAGCCAAACCCTAACAAAACTGCATGATGCAGTCTCAGCTTTGACCAGATTCTTAGAATTTAAACATGATCATATGTTTGGATGCATATTGTATAGGTAAGCATGCACGCTAACTTTCACGACGTTCCAAGCTATTTTGACCCCCTTTAAGCCTGTCCCTGTTGAAACCGCACGACGGAATTTCCCTTTTGAGAAATTTCTTAGAATTTAAATTTGATCATAAATTTGGATGCCAATTTGATCAACAAGCGTGCATGCAAACTTTTGAGACATGCCAAAATATTTTCACCCCCTTTAAGCCCACCCTTAGCAAAACCGCACAATGAAGCTTCAAGTTCGACTAATTTCTCAAAATTAAAATTTAATCATAGATTTAAATCCGCATTTGGAAAATAAGAGTGCATGCGAACTTTCACGATGTCGAGAGCTATTTTCGCCATCTTTAAGCCAAACCCTAACAAAAATGCATGATGCAGTCTCAGCTTTGACCAGATTCTTCGAATTTAAACCTGATCATAGTTTTGGATGCATATTTAAATAGACAAGCACGCAAGTCAACTTTCGCGACGTTTCAAGCTATTTTGACCCTCTTTAAGCCCGGCCCTGTTGAAACCGCACGATGGAATTTCCCTTTCAAGCAGTTTCTTAGAATTTAAATTTTATCATAAATTTGGATGCCAATTTGATCAACAAGCATGCATGCAAACTTTTGAGACATTCCAAAATATTTTTATCCCCTTTAAGCCCAACCTTAGCAAAACCGCACAACGAAGTTTCACGTTTGACTAATTTCTCAAAATTAAAATTTAATCATAGCTTTAAATCCGCATTTGGAAAATAAGAGTGCATGCCAACTTTCACGATGTTGAGAGCTATTTTCGCCATCTTTAACTCAAACCCTAACAAAACTGCATGATGCAGTCTCAGCTTTGACCAGATTCTTAGAATTTAAACCTGATGATATGTTTGGATGCATATTGGATAGACAAGCATGCACGCCAACTTTCACGACGTTTATAGCTATTTTGACCCCCTTTAAGCCCAACCCTGTTGAAACCGCACGACGGAGTTTCCCTTTCGAGCTGTTTCTTAGAATTTAAATTTGATCATAAATTTGGATGCCAATTTGATCAACAAGCGTGGATGCAAACTTTTGAGACATTCCAAAATATTTTTATCCCCTTTAAGCCCAACCCTGTTGAAACCGCACGACGGAGTTTCCCTTACGAGCAGTTTCTTAGAATTTAAACCTGATCATATGTTTGGTTGCATATTGGATAGACAAGCATGCACGCCAACTTTCGCGACGTTTCAAGCTGTTTTGACCCCCTTTAAGCCAGACCCTGTTGAAACNTAAACCTGATCATATGTTTGGTTGCATATTGGATAGACAAGCATGCACGCCAACTTTCGCGACGTTTCAAGCTGTTTTGACCCCCTTTAAGCCAGACCCAGTTGAAACCGCACGACGGAGTTTCCCTTACGAGCAGTTTCTTAGAATTTAAATTTGATGATAAATTTGGATGCCAATTTGAACAACAAGTGTGCATGCAAGCTTTTGAGACATTCCAAAAAAATTTCACCCCCTTCAAGGCCAACCTTAGCAAAACCGCACAACGAAGTTTCACGTTTGACTAATTTCTCAAAATTAAAATTTAATCATAGATTTAAATCCGCATTTGGAAAATAAGAGTGCATGCCAACTTTCACGATGTTGAGAGCTATTTTCACCATCTTTAAGCCAAACCCTAACAAAACTGCATGATGCAGTCTCAGCTTTGACGAGATTCTTAGAATTTAAACCTGATCATATGTTTGGATGCATATTGGATAGGTAAGCATGCACGCCAACTTTCGCGACGTTCCAAGCTATTTTGACCCCCTTTAAGCCCGCCCTATTGAAACCGCACGACGGAATTTCCCTTTCGAGCAGTTTCTTAGAATTTAAATTTGATCATAAATTTGGATGCCAATTTGATCAACAAGCATGCATGCAAACTTTTGAGACCTGCCAAAATATTTTCACTCCCTTTAAGCCCAACCTTAGTAAAACCGCACAACGAAGCTTCACGTTCGACTAATTTCTCAAAATTAAAATTTAATCATAGATTTAAATCCGCATTTGGAAAATAAGAGTGCATGCCAACTTTCACGATGTTGAGAGCTATTTTGGCCATCTTTAAGCCAAACCCTAACAAAACTGCATGATGCAGTCTCAGCTTTGACCAGATTCTTAGAATTTAAACCTGATCATATGTTTGGATGCATATTGGATAGACAAGCACGCACGCCAACTTTCGCGATGTTTCAAGCTATTTTGACCCCCTTTAAACCCGGCCCTGTTGAAACCGCACGACGGAATTTCCCTTTTGAGCAATTTCTTAGATTTAAATTTGATCGTAAATTTGGATGCCAATTTGATCAACAAGCGTGCATGCAAACTTTTGAGACATTCCAAAATATTTTTATCCCCTTTAAGCCCAACCTTAGCAAAACCGCACAACGAAGTTTCACGTTTGACTAATTTCTCAAAATTAAAATTTAATCATAGATTTAAATCCGCATTTGGAAAAGAAGAGTGCATGCCAACTTTCACGATGTTGAGAGCTATGTTCTCCATCCTAAAGCCTAACCCTAACAAAACTGCATGATGCAGTCTCAGCTTTGACCAGATTCTTAGAATTTAAACCTGATCATATGTTTGGATGCATATTGGATAGACAAGCATGGACGCCAACTTTCGCGACGTTTCAAGCTATTTTGACTCCCTTTAATCCCAACCCTGTTGAAACCGCACGACGGAGTTTCCCTTTTGAGCAGTTTCTTAGAATTTAAATTTGATCATAAATTTGGATGCCAATTTGATCAACAAGCGTGCATGCAAACTTTTGAGACTTTCCAAAATATTTTCACCCCCTCTAAGCCCACCCTTAGCAAAACCGCACAACGAAGTTTCACATTTGAGTAATTTCTCAAAATTCAAAGTTAATCATAGAT
Organism: Pseudotsuga menziesii; assembly: GCA_001517045.1. NCBI lineage: Eukaryota > Viridiplantae > Streptophyta > Pinopsida > Pinales > Pinaceae > Pseudotsuga > Pseudotsuga menziesii. Next base: position 2,119 of record LPNX010062859.1, on the reverse strand, counting down.
TTAAAGCCGCTTTTGGAAAACAAGAGTGCATGCCAACTTTCATGATGTTGAGAGATATTTTCGCCATGTTTAAGGCAAACCCTAACAAAACTGCATGATGCAGTCTCAACTTTGACCAGATTCTTAGAATTTAAACCTGATCATATGTTTGGATGCATATTGGATAGACAAGAATGCACGGCAACTTCCGCACCGTTTCAAGCTATTTTGACCCCCTTTAGGCCCAACCCTGTTGAAACCGCACGACAGAGTTTCTCTTTCGAGCAGTTTCTTAGAATTTAAATTTGATCATAAATTTGGATGCCAATTTGATCAACAAGCGTGCATCCAAACTTTTCAGACATTCCAAAATATTTTCACCCCCTTTAAGCCCAAACTTAGCAAAACTGCACAACGAAGTTTCACGTTTGACTAATTTATCAAAATCAAAATTTAATCATAGATTTCAATCCGCATTTGGAAAATAAGAGTGCATGCCAACTTTCACGATGTTGAGAGCTATTTTAACAATCTTTAAGCCTAACCCTAACAAAACTGCATGATGCAGTCTCAGCTTTGACCAGATTCTTAGAATTTAAACCTGATCATATGTTTGGATGCATATTGGATAGACAAGCATGGACGCCAACTTTCGCGACGTTTCAAGCTATTTTGACTCCCTTTAATCCCAACCCTGTTGAAACCGCACGACGGAGTTTCCCTTTTGAGCAGTTTCTTAGAATTTAAATTTGATCATAAATTTGGATGCCAATTTGATCAACAAGCGTGCATGCAAACTTTTGAGACTTTCAAAAATATTTTCACCCCCTCTAAGCTCAACCTTAGCAAAACCGCACAACGAAGTTTCACATTTGAGTAATTTCTCAAAATTCAAATTTAATCATAGATTTAAATCCGCTTTTCGAAAACAAGAGTGCATGCCAACTTTCACGATGTTGAGAGCTATTTTCGCCATCTTTAAGCCAAACCCTAACAAAACTGCATGATGCAGTCTCAACTTTGACCAAATTCTTAGAATTTAAACCTGATCATATGTTTGGATGCATATTGGATAGACAAGCATGCACGCCAACTTCCGCACCGTTTCAAGCTATTTTGACCCCCTTTAGGCCCAACACTGTTGAAACCGTACGACGGAGTTTCCCTTTCGAGTAGTTTCTTAGAATTTAAATTTGATCATAAATTTGGATGCCAATTTGATCAACAAGCGTGCATGCAAACTTTTGAGACATGCCAAAATATTTTCACCCCCTTTAAGCCCAACCTTAGCAAAACCGCACAACGAAGTTTCACGTTTGACTAATTTCTCAAAATTAAAATTTAATCATAGATTTAAATCCGCATTTGGAAAATAAGAGTGCATGCCAACTTTCACGATGTTGAGAGGTATTTTCGCCATCTTTAAGCCAAACCCTAACAAATACGCATGATGCAGTCTCAGCTTTGACCAGATGCTTAGAATTTAAACCTGATCATATGTTTGGATGCATATTGGATAGACAAGCATTCACTCCAACTTTCACGACGTTTCAAGCTATGTTAAACCCCTTTAAGGCCAACCCTGTTGAAACCGCACGATGGAGTTTCCCTTTCGAGCAATTTCTTAGAATTTAAATTTGATCATAAATTTGGATGCCAATTTGATCAACAAGCGTGCATGCAAACTTTTGAGACATTCCAAAATATTTTCACCCCCTTTAATCCCAACCTTAGCAAAACCGTACAACGAAGTTTCACGTTTGACTAATTTCTCAAAATTAAAATTTAATCATAGATTTAAATCCGCATTTGTAAAATAAGAGTGCATGCCAACTTTCACGATGTTGAGAGGTATTTTCGCCATCTTTATGTCAAACCCTAACAAAACTGCATGATGCAGTCTCAGCTTTGACTAGATTCTTAGAATTTAAACCTGATCATATGTTTGGATGCATATTGGATAGACAAGCATGCACGCCAAATTTAGCGACGTTCCAAGCTATTTTGACCCCCTTTAGCCCCAACCCTATTGAAACCGCATGACGGAGTTTCCCTTTCGAGCAGTTTCTTAGAATTTAAATTTGATCATAAATTTGGATGCCAATTTGATTAACAAGCGTGCATGCAAACTTTTGAGACA
>LPNX010062799.1:244637-256275 GCA_001517045.1 Pseudotsuga menziesii | reverse complement strand
GAGAGAGAGAGAGAGAGAGAGAGAGAGAGAGAGAGAGAGAGAGGGATAAGAGGGAGTGTGAGAGAGGGAAGCGGGGGAGAGAGGGAGGGAGAAAGGGAGAGAGTGAGGGAGAGAGAGGGAGAGAGAGAATGACCTAAAATTTCAAGATGTTTTTAACCATAAACTTGCATGTGAAATTTTATGTTAAATATTCATAAACAAACTTAAAGATTAAAAAAATTAATGCTTTTAAAATTCACATAAGAAAATAAAAAAAGATATGCAAACATCAAAATGAAAACAATAGTTGATAACAGAGTGCACCCATCTTGGGTTACATCTCTGAGCCACTAGAAATGGGTGTTTTGGAAATACCTCTATTTTCTGTTAGACATAAACATAAATAAATGACACCACTAAACTCCTCATGAAATTCTTACAAAAATGAGCATAAAGTTGACTGTATGTGCTTGAAGCCTCCTCTGGCATGTAAAATGAGACAATCTACATAAAAATAAGACAAATAGTACAAATTGAATGAATTTTTCCTCATGATCTATCCCTTTAATGGCCTTTTTACATCAAGATCTATGCTTATACCATGTCTCTATCTCTATGCAAAGTCACGTTGTTCTATACTTCGAACTCCTAAACTATGAACTCATTGGTGGAAATCATGGTTTTTATATAGTTTTAGAGTAATTTTTTTGTGGTTATGGGCGATGGGCCATGCACTTGTTTTAGAACCCCAACCTTAACTCCAATATTTAAGTAAACATTCCTAATCCTTATCATGGATCGTCGTGATAACATGTTGGTTAAAACGTGGCTGGGGTGTGGGGCAGAGTTCTCGAGGTCAAACCCACGGGCCTCTCCCCTTTACATGTTTTGGAATGGTGGCACATATACATATAACCACATTATAATATATGGTTTAACATATTATTTGTTAGCGTGTTTGATATGGTAATGGCTCCATGTTATGATATGGTTTCAATATATGGTTTGAATTGGATATGGAAAAACTTCCACCATATGGTTTAATACATGGTTATAATTTGGTGCTATAATACAATTTAAATTGGGGCGTTTGTGTCAGCATGGGGTTGAGGGATAATCCATTGACCCCTCCCCATTTTTTCCAGAAAACAAAAACTCAAATTTCTATTTATTTTTTCCCATAACCCTATCAAGGACCATCGGTGGGAAACTTGGTTAGTGCAACCTGGTGAGGGCTTGGGATATAGGGAGGTGTTGGGTTCAAATCAAATAGAATCCAACCAATTTAAGCACAACCATTCTTTTTCCTTTTTCACAATTTTTCACCATTCCTATCAAAACTTCAACTCCTCACAACTTCTTCATCTAGAGGTTGTTTCACATGAAACAAACATTGACAGAAAGATTTCAATGATCTATTTACAATGGTAAGATTTATTTATTTGTTTAAATATTTTAACTTTGATCAACCTTGAGATGATACTCTTGGATCAAACCTTCCCAGCGTGAAGCTTTTGGGACACCAAAAGCATGAAATCATTCAAAAAATAAGTGAGTCTATATCTCCCTCACTCTTTCAGTCTCTAACCACATTTATTTACTTGGATGCATTCCTTTTATCCCTACATGAATAAACTTGATGTCTCCTCTTCTTGAGGATATGACCTTTTGTGTCTAGTATTATATATTCCTAAAGTTCATTGAGATACTCATGAGAAAACTCATCCACATAAGGTTCTTGAACCTGTACATATTGTTCTATAATCATAGGAATCTCATACAATTTCAAGTTTTCAACATTAAAAACTAAATACATTTTCATATAGGGAGGAAATTCCAACCAAAATAATTATTATCGACTTTGTCCAAAATTATAAGGGGTCCATATTTGATCGGTTTCAAATTTGTACATTCACCTTGGAGGATATATTTACTGACATGAATCCATACTTGATCACCAATATAGAAATTATTATCTATACGATGCTTATCATGTTATTATTTGTATTTGGCCTAACTTGATGCTAACTATTCGTGCACTACTCAATGAATTAACTAGATCTACTAAATAAACTTTCAAGCTTTATCTGCGTCCTTTTTTGTACACTCCACCATATCTTTCCCAAAAACAAATTCTATAGGATACTTTGGCAAGTACCCAAAACATGTCTCGAATGGACACTTCTAAGTAGAAGAGTGTATAACTTTGTTGTAGGCATGATGTACATAATGCAGCTATTCATCCCAAAGTTTAGGATGCTTACCAAAATACCCTCGAAGAATATGTACCACATTTAGATTGACCACTTTTGTTTGACCGTATATTTGTGGATGAAATGTTGTGCTTTTATTCGTCTCTATTTCCATAAGCTCCCATAAAGATGACCAAAATTTCCCAATAACGCGGGAATCTGAATCTGAAATAATCGAAGCAAGAAGTCCCAAATGGACCCATACATTTTGAAAGAACAAATGAACAGCCATCTCATCCAATATATTCTTTTTACAAAGGATGAGTATACACATTTTACTAAAGCTATCCACAACAACATCCAAATAGTTATTTCATTTTCTAGACATTGCTAAACCTCCTCCAAAATCCATTGAAACTCTTTTCCATGGACGAGAAAGAACTAGAAGTGGAATGTAGAAGCGTGACTTTATGTTAAATGGTTTTCTTGTTGCAAACATAAAACAACCTTATACATATTTGGACATTGTATCATTCATTTGGGGAAAACATCAAAACTTTTGTAATTGTGATACTGTTTTACCTACTCCAAAATGTCATGAAATGAAGGAAGTTCTAGCTTCTTTTATAACATGCACTCTTTCACTTTGTCGAATATAGATTTTACCAAGATGATACAACAACTTGCAGTTGATATGATAGTTCAATTATTCATTTTGATAGCCATGCCTTAGTGATTCATAACTTTTCTTTAAAATATTCATCCTTATTATATCATTCAACATAACTTGCATGAACTAACGGACATTGTTGAATGACAATAAAAGCAATTTTTGGAGGTATAGATATCATATCTACAAATTTGTTTAGGATTTCTTTCTTATACTTAATAATTAAATGAAATTGTTGTAGAAAACCCATCCATCTAAATTTCCTTGATTGTTGTAGCTTAGTTTATGATTGTACATATTGCAGTGGTTGATGATCAATATGTATGATTGTTTCTTTACCCATTAGGTAATGTTTCCACTTTTTAACACTTTGTACTAATGCATTCTACTGTTTTTCATACGTTGGATAGTTGATTATTTTTGTAGAGAAAGTTTCAAAAGGATATCATATTGGATTTTTATGTTGCATTAATATTTCCCCCATTGCATAACCACTAGCATTAGTTTCTATTTAAAATGGTTGTTGTAGATCTCAAAGTGCAAGTACTAGATGGTTCACCACCTTGATGTAGGAGGTGACATTATGGGATAGTTACAACTTTGTCCTCCTCACTTGACACATTGTGAAATTAACAACACACATAACAACGTTAACAATAGATTCCATCAAGAAGGAAAGAATCAGGTGATCAAGAAGTGATGCTAGTTACTAATTGACCTTGGGAAATAGTATAGTTTGTATAATTGGAGACTATATGTCTCGATGGTCTATTTCACATTCTAAATAGATATTTTTTAATTCAGACTTGGGGATTTCGAAGGATGGAACTCCTTTCTAGGGCCTCTCTCTGGTAATTTCAATTTGGGAATATATTCAGTTCGCATCTTGAGAACTGTTTAATGTATCATACTTTCCCATGTCTTGGACTAGGAACAAACATAGACGAGCTAATGTGATTCGATCGGTTGAAAAATTTCAAATATCGATGAGGGCATGGGCTTATAGATCCATTAGTGATAGACATCCCTCCTTGTTCCATCCTTCTAACTGGCTCAAAAAAAAGCTAGATGAAGGTTGAGGATGAAACGAATCTTGCAACCATTGAAGAGGCCAATAAGTGTTTAAGGGAGATGTGATGGTGGCTTCCTTTTCTCTTGGTATTTTCAAATGTAATAACTTATATATTATACAATGCAGTATTCCACTAAATACTGTGTTGTATCTATGTATAAACAGGTGGTGTATAATCACTAATTAAAACTTGGGTAGTTTTATATTGCCTTTTTTTGTTAGAAAATGATCCATTCTTATTTATATAAGAAATCACATTGAACATTCATCATGGACACTCAAGTAGCACCTCGAAGTGCTCTTCCTATCAATGGCATTTCCTGCCCAATACAAATCCACATAATCTTTTAATTCGCCTCATACTTGAGCCTATAATCAACTATACCCTTTAGGTACCTCACTATATGCTTTGCAACCATCATGTGAACATGTCTCAATGTGTTCATAACAAACCAAATATCTGGTGTTTTATTCATCAGGTACATCAAGGAACAAATCATTTGATGATATATTATGGCATCAACCATCTCTGATGAAGCAACACTCAATATCTTTAGCTTTGATGCCATAGGTATGGTCATGGCCTTGCATTCCATCATCTTGAACCTCTTGAGGATCTCTACTGCATACTTCCCTTTTCCACACCTCCATGCCTAGAATGTAGTGCATCAACACATAATAGCAGCATCACTGGTCTTCTACCTTCAATATTGAAGCAAAGGTTGGAGTCTGTTTTACTCTCAGTAAATCCTAGAGTCATCAGTAATCTATCCATCTTGTCGTACCATGTCGAACCTCAGGATATTCTGCAGTCACTCCTTTTGAAGCAGAGCATCATTATCCCTCTGTCTTTTGTACTCTATGCACTGAAACATTCTGTACTGGAGTGACAAGTAGCTTTCTCTGCTACTAATATTCTATGTATCCATCTAGGATCACTGGATACCAAGATCCTCTATCTTGAACTTTTTCAAAAGTTCTTCTTACACCCATCTATGAGCTTTTCATCCTCTATCAACCTTGTAGCATAGGTTCAAATATTTATCAAGCTCATTATCTATGTGTTATCCCAAGACGTTTCCATCTACTCCATGATGGAACTATGAACTTCTCTTCAGGTCTCGATATTGCATCCTAGACATCATTCTTCATGAACTGGTCTTCCATTTCTTCTTGGTTACTTCTTCATAGCTGGAAGGTTCTTTATTAATTATGTCACTGCATTCATCATATTTATTCTTCATCTTGAGATATCGCCACTTGTCCTTTGGAACAAGTCTTGTCCTTCTTTTCTTGTAGGTGATTATGTAGGCAATCTTTCCTACAAGTCAAATGCATTTGTATGGCTAGAAACATCTCATAAGGAATATTCATATTGGCAAGTTCTTATGCATAAATATATGATCATGCAACTACTTTATCCAATACAACATTCACCCATATCTCACTAAAACTTTCTAGATTCCTTCCATCTCTACCAAGACAACATTGAGATTGTTTACTAAATAAAAATGTCAACAAAGAGGTTTCATTCTAGATAAGTAGCAATGGAGATTTGTATAGCACCACGAGCTACTTACCCATCACATGCATATTAGTAGTATACTACCATTAATGCAAACATCCTATCATGCATAATACATCAACTAAATATAAACAAATGCATAACAAAACAACATCATGAAATGACAATTGAATACTTATTTTTATTTGTTTCATGGGTAGACTCATTCTTGAGCCTTCAGCTTCATCGTCTTCTTCATTCATAATAGAATCATTTCTTATCCAAATGATAAGTTGGATAAGAGTTTTTCCAGGAGTTGAGTCCTTCATATTCCTCATCGCTTGAGGGATATTCTTTGGATGGTGAGAGATTGATCTTTAGTTTCTCCCATATTCTCTTCTCTTCTTATGAGTCGATCTTCTTCTTCTTCCCAAAGTCTGCTAAATTTAATCACTTCCTTCTGGCACACATTTCTCGCATGAATGAATTCATGATCCTGGGAGGCCATTCAAGATGTCTATCACTACTTATACATTCTCCATTTCTTCTTCTATCACCTCAAGTTGTTCTGCATCCTGGATCTTCACATTCTTCAATTGTTTTCTCAAAGCCATCTTCCGATTTATGTTCTTCCCTTCAAATAGCTTGGTAAAGGAATCGAACATCTTCGATGTCTTTAGTAAAGACACTTATGGTACAAGTTGATCCATGATTGAATCAACAATGATCTTCTTGGACTTGACTAAGTTCTTCTTGTGTAAGGCTTCTAGCCTCATCTCCCTCTGGAACTGGAACCTCTCTACTTGTGTAGGTGTCCAATTCATTTTCTTTAGGGAGATCATATGCTTCCATGCTTGGAAGTTGTCAACTTCATTTTTAGAGGAAATTTCAACTCAACATGGGCCTCCTAAAAAGAATTAATAAAATAATAGTTAAAATAATAAAATAATATTTATTAATTTTGGAGAAAGAAAAGAAAAAAACTATTTTTTTGTTTGTATTTTTAACATATCTCCCCATGTTTTTACTCAAATTTCAATCACGAGAGATCTTTGGATGCAGAATTAAATGCCTCAACAAGTATTAGGGATGTCTTCCTGGCACTTCATAGCAAAAACAAGTATTCCAAAATTAATGAAAATGTCCTTGCTTTGATACCAAACAAGGAACATACTGACCCAAAACTTGTTAGTGGAGAAACCAACCTATTTGCAAGTTATTTCATCTTAAGATGACCCCATCAGGCTTAGTTCATCAAGGGAATTGTTATTCTGCATATAATTCCTAAGGATTCACTTGTCGTTTTAACCTTCCACCTAGTAAATTCGTCCCCAATCATTCTTAGTCGCATTAATTTCCTAGTATCCTAATGCTATCAAACACATCCATACTTTTTTTATAAGGTTAGGATGGATATTTACAGTGGCATTTTACTTAAAGTATGTGTAACAAACCCAAAATTAGTAAAATCAAATTAATTCTTTTAATTTTTGAAAAAACACTTAAACCTTGGACTGACTATCTTCACAACTGGTGAAGGATAACAATATACACTATAATCGTAATGAAAATCCATCAACAGAAATTATTATCCAGGAATAGACAACGTGCAATACCCAAAGTATCAAAATTTTACTGTACTACAGCTTACTATTACAATTCTTCCTAATATTTATAACAACTCTCGCTTTCAAGGCCATTTTAATTTATCTAACAAATTATAGCCATCAAGTAATTGATCCTCCTTTGTATTTAAGGCAGCCTGTGCAATTGCGATACAACTACATGAACTATTGTTAAGACTTTCATCTAGAACTCAGTCTTGCTTCCAAGGTATACCTGCACACCTCTCAATTACACACTTTTTTTGGAAATCCATATACTATTAAAAGGATCTTTTATGCATTTTTATTTCCCTAACAATCCTTTACAATTTATCTTTCTTTGAAAAATTTACCTATAACTTTAACATAATATTCTTACCAATGCTAATCATGAAATAGTCATAGAATTTGTGATTGAACACCATTCATATGATGTATGCCATTTTAAAATTTGCATGTGTCCTCTCAATGGAGGAATATTTATATTGATCCTTCACTTATCATTTTTGTAACATAACATTTTCAAACACAATCCAACATATAGTGATCTGAAATTCTTATATGAACTATGGGACTCTAAGTGATTTACAATTATTGGTTCAATTATTAAAATTAGACCATATGTATCTATTATCAAGGGTGCAGAGTCATGGATTACCATCTCCTTAAGCAAAAGTTGCTCTGTCTAAAGGACAATCCTTTACTTATTTCTAACTAATGAAACCGAAGAGGCACACTTCTATGCATTTTTATAGTACTTCTTTGCAATCTTATATCCACATCATGTTTGAAGACAATGTCTTAACATGATTCCAAATGATTATTAATCATATCCTTAAGGGATGTAGTACACAAGCATTTTTGTCAGTAAGTTCCTTTAGAGAAAATCTAGTATGTGGATAACATCATTATGATAACAAATAATTTTCTCTTGATTATCCTTCATAGAGTATTTAATCTCTAGACAAGATAGCACAATGTTGCAAGATAATATAAGGAAACAAAAACATAAACCATTGAGACACAAAAATCAGAGAGAGACATGAAGTACGTGGTTCACCCAATCCATGAGCTACGTCCACAAAAACGGTCACCTCATGTGACCTTTATTAAAATCAAGGGTTGTATTTCCACAACATCATGGTTTCCAAAATTCTCTTTCTATTCTTCTCGCATACTCTCTCTTCAAGAGTATCTCTAAGTTATATACAAACATAATGAGTTATATACAAACATAACTAGAGAATCTCTTGTTTAACACAAATATATTGCACCGAGGTGGATAATTCCCTCATTCTCTATGTAATAATATGAAAATAAATGTTTGTACCCTTGTTCAAGTTCAAGGTTAACACTCCCCTTTTCTTATTCCCTTTTATTATCACCCATCATTACTTTATCGAGGCTACGGTTGTGCCTTAGTTCGTTAACAAAAACTACAAATAATAAAACATTGTCAGCGTATTCGAAACAAGTTAAAAACACATTAGTAGCACCCTATGCAAAATATATATCCATATAGTGGTTCCTTAATATAGGAATTCTCTGCGCTTAGAGCATATCCCTATCGGACCATAGGGAACGCCTTACCCCAAGTTACAATTTCATAATGAGAATAATCTTCGGAACATAATTAAGCATCTAGCAATAAATTTTCTACTAAGATACATGGCTCTTATTTATAGGTTCCTTATTATGAGAACTATCCTGAACATACTGAATACCTATTAATAAGTTCTCTTCAACCAAAATTACTTTTCTTATTTATATATCTATATATATATATCCTTCATCATGATTCATTCTTGCAGGTATAACCATACTTGTAAACCTTGTACATCGTGGTACTTTACTTAGCTCTTAATCAATTTTAGGACTCGATTTATGTTTCCACCTACTAAGGCCATTTAAAAAGTACTCTAACAGCAACTATGACTGGAAGGATTCTCTCTGTTTGGAATGCTCTTCTGGACTAGAAGGTTTTGCATAATCACGAGACAATGACAACACGACTTAAATGCAGATTTAAGATTTCATGGTCAGTAAGGAGATCTTAGCCATATGTATACTAATCGATACCGAAGCTTAGATTACACGAGAAACTTAGATTAGAGGTGCGTTTCCCTATTGAAATCATTGTAGGGGTTTACTCCTTGGATTTTAAAATTATGCACAAAATACAGGTAGACCTTTAACCTATCCCCAAAGTTTTTGGAATGGTTATGATTGAAGTTGATCTATATATAGGATCAAACCCCAAAAATATGGTTTAATTTCAGGGACAATATCCTTACAATTTTTATCTGGTCATAGTAAAAAAATATTCATACAACAGACTTCACGAAAATGCAGACCATATTGGGGGGTGTCTTAAAACACCTAGATGAATTTTGAAAAGGGTAACCGAAAACGATGTAACGCTAAACTAACCATAGACAACCTCCCATATATTTCTAGGCTGGTAATCTCATAAACAAAATCAGATCGGTTCCAAGGAAACCAATCAGGTGAAAAGGCACCAGAGTGCAAGCTTATACCTACTAATGCAAAATGCAACAAAATTTTGGAAGCAACACTACAGAAAAATGATCAGAGCAACATCAGGTGTTCTATAAGTCATGCATGCCTTTGGAAAACACCGATCTCATGTCGTGACTGACGTTTGAGAACCCCATCAAATCGAATAGCCTCCAACGTAGAGGTTGGCCCATATTTGAATCTTTCGTTAATCATGGTTGCATAAATGTTTTTGCATGCAATAATAATTCCACCTCTTAAATCAGAAGGAACCCCACTTGCTCCATATTCCTACTAGACATGACATCATGCCCCTACACAAATCGCGCTTAGCTTGGGTCGCAGAAATTCATTTACAAATATTTGGGAGGGTTGCGCAGATCTTTTTCTCCCCCTTCTCGAGTTTTTTCCCCTTTAAATAACAAAAGGGGTGGAAACAGTCTTCCCCACTCTGCTCCATGTTTCCACAAGTCACGGTAGAAATCCTACCACTAAATTTGTTGAGGAAGGTCTCCCTCAAATTCATCATCCAGTAATTATATGAATTATCTAAAGGCATGCATACAGCCCCAAAGTGGACTTTTTCCTTTATTATTCATTTTCTTCCTTACTAATAAAAATATTCTTTCTTGAGTAAATAAAATGGTCAAATTTTTTTTTTTGTGTTGTATAATTAAGAAATTACTTGTCTAAAAGAGTATTTAAAACCATGACTTTCACTTGTCATAGGAGGGACAAAACTCTTTATAATAGGTATTTATGCGTTATTTTATCAATGGTTATTCCTAAGTATTTTTAGGATTATTTTTCAATGGCTATGAATATAAGGGATCCTTGTTATGATTATAAGGGATCCTTACAAGTTTAACATTTACACACTCAAAAGTTCAGCCATAACTTACTTTTCTTCCAAGGTAAGAAATACCTTTCTTCTAGTTTTGCAAGGATAAAATGTATATACCTGAACAAGGATCACTTGGGATGGCTATATATCTAGCCAAGGGATCATCTTGATCATGGATTACTCCCATTTAGGTTTACCCCTAAGGCTTAGGTCATCGAGGGAAATCGTTATGTTTTCTCTGACTTTCACAAGTGCTCGACGCCCTTTCCAATGGAATAGCCCATCGCTTGTCTTACACCTTGTCTTCTTGGTTGGGTTATCTACAACCTTGAGTTCTTATATATATATATAACCACACCACCAATGGGAGTGCACTAAAATGGCATGCGATAATTATAATTTACTCTTCATGCCTACCAATGCAAGCATCCCCTTGTGTATATACATACATAATTTACTTCATATATTAATCACATGTATGCCAAGTATAGTATATGTCTCTATGGGTTAGTTGGGGTAGATGGTATTTATTAATGAGGTGAGCTGAAGGTGTCTTAGTTGGGATAAGTTTTTTTCGAGTAGGAATCCCTCATAGGAGAAAACCTTATCCCTAATATTGCCATAATACAAATAATACATAATACCATGGTATAAATGTTGGATCTTTAACCGTTCATTTTTAGCCCTTGTGGGTTTAGTTGGTCTAATGTTAAGTTGTGTCATTAAATCATATAGGCAACATAGTTTTCTTTCTGGTGGGGCCTTGGCTTTGAGATCCTCACTAGAAGAAAGTACAATAAACATTTGTGACCATAATAATTAAAGTTATGTAAGAGGGATATTCGAGTATGTGTTTCTGGGTAGAGGTAGAGAAGGGGTGTTACAACTGCAAGTTTTTTTTCTTCTAAACATTGTATGTGAGTGGGAGTTCGAGGGAGAGGTAGGGAGAGGGAGATAGAGAGAAGGCGATGGGAAAGAGGGAGATAGAGATAGAGAGAAGGCGATGGGAAAGAGAGAGAGAGAGAGAGAAGGCGATGGGAGAGGTAGGGAGAGGGGAGGAATATAGGGAGATAGAGATAGAGAGAAGGCGATGGGAAAGAGAGAGAGAGAAGAGGGAGTGGGAGAAAGGGAGTCAAGAGAGAGAGGGAATGAGAAAGGGAGAGAGTGAGGGAGAGAGATGGAGACAGAGAATGATCTAAAATTGCAGAGAGAGGGAGGGAGAGAGAGGTAGAGTGAGGGAGAGGGAGGTAGAGGGA
>LPNX010062799.1:202233-236597 GCA_001517045.1 Pseudotsuga menziesii | reverse complement strand
AGATATGCAAACATCAAAATGAAAACAATAGTTGATAACAGAGTGCACCCATCTTGGGCTACATCTCTGAGCCACTGGAAATGGGTGTTTTGGAAATACCTCTATTTTCTGTTAGACACAAACATAAATAAATGACACCACTAAACTCCTCACAAAATTCTTACAAAAATGAGCATAAAGTTGATTGTATGTGCCTGAAGCCTCCTCTAGCATGTGAAATGAGACAATCTACATAAAAATAAGACAAATAGCACAAATTGAATGAAATTTTCTGCATGATCTGTCCCATTAGTGGCCTTTTTACATCAATATCTATGCTTATACCATGTCTCGGTCTCTATGCAAATTCACGTTGTTCTATACTTCCAACTCGTAAACTCTGAACTCGTTGGTGGAAATCATGGTTTTTATATAGTTTTAAAGTAATTTTTTGTGGTTGCGGGTGATGGGCCATGGAATTGTTTTAGAACCCCAACCTTCACTCCAATATTTAAGGAAATATTCCTGATCCTTATCATGGATCATCGTGATAACATGTTGGTTAAAACGTGGCTGGGGTGTGGGGCAGAGTTCTCGAGGTCAAACCCACAGGCCTCTCCCCTTTACATGTTTTGGAATGGGGGCACATATACATATAACCACATTATAATATACGGTTTGACATATTATTTGTTGGCGTGTTTGATATGGTAATGGCTCCATGTTATGATATGGTTTCAATATATGGTTTGAATTGGATATGGATAAAGTTCCACCATATGGTTTAATACATGGTTATAATTTGGTGCTATAATACAATTTAAATGGGGGCCTTTGTGTCGCCATGGGGTTGAGGGATAATCCATTGACCCCTCCCCATTTTTCCAGAAAACAAAACCTCAAATTTTTATTTATTTTTTCCCATAACCCTATCAAGGACCATCGGTGGGAAACTTGGCTAGTGCAACCTGGTGAGGGCTTGGGCTATACGGAGGTGTTGGGTTCAAATCCAATAGAATCCAACCAGTTTTAGCATAACCATTATTTTTCCTTTTTCACAATTTTTCACCATTCCTATCAAAACTTCAACTCCTCACAACTTCTTCATCTAGAGGCCATTTCACACGAAACAAACATTGACAGAAAGATTTTGATGATCTATTTACCACAGTAAGATTTATTTATTTGTTTGAAGATTTTAACTTTTATCAACCTTGAGATGATACTCTTGGAACAAACCTTCCTAGTGTGAAGCTTTTGGGACACCAAAAGCATGAAATCATTAAGAAAATAAGTGAGTCTATATCTCCCTCACTCTTTTAGTCTCTAACCACATTTATTTACTTGGATGCATTCCTTTTATCCCTACATGAAGAAACTCGATGTATCCTCTTCTTGAAGATATGACCTTCTATGTCTAGTACTATATATTCCTAAAGTTCTTTGAGATACTCATGAGAAAACTCATCCACATAAGGTTCTTGAACCTGTACATATTGTTCTATAATCATAGGCATCTCATACAATTTCAAGTTTTCAACATTAAAAACTAAATACATTTTCATATAGGGAGGAAATTCCAACCAAAATAATTATTATCGACTTTGTCCAAAATTATAAAGGGTCCATATTTGATCGGTTTCAAATTTGTACATTCACCTTGGAGTTTATATTTACTGACATGAATCCATACTTGATCACCAATATCGAAATGATTATCTATACGATGCTCATCATGTCATTATTTGTATTTGGCTTGACTTGATGCTAACTATTCATGCACTGCTTAATAAATTAACTAGATCTGCTGAATAAACTTTTGAGCTTTATCTGCGTCCTTTTTTGTACACTCCACCATATCTTTCCCAAAAAAAAATTCTGTAGGAGACTTTGGAAAGTACCCAAAACATGTCTCGAATGGACACTTCTAAGTAGAAGAGAGTATAACTTTGTTGTAGGAATGTTGTACATAATGCAGCTATTCATCGCAAAGTTTAGGATGCTTACCACAATACTCTCGAAGAATATGTACCACATTTCTATTGACCACTTTTGTTTGTCCGTAGATTTGTGGATGAAATGTTGTGCTTTTATTCATCTCTGTTTCCATAAGCTCCCATAAAGATGACCAAAATTTCCCAATAACGCGGGAATCTGAATCTAAAATAATCGAAGTAGGAATTCCAAAATCGACCCATACATTTTGAAAGAACAAATGAGCAGCCATCTCAGCCATTATATTCTTTTTACAAAGGATGAGTATACACATTTTACTAAAGCTATCCACAACAACATCCAAATAGTTATTTCATTTTCTAGACATTGGTAAACCTCCTCCAAAATCCATTGAAACTCTTTTCCATGGACGAGAAGGAACTAAAAGTGGAATGTAGAAGTGTAACTTTATGTTAAATGGTTTGCTTGTTGCAAACATAACACAACCTTCTACATATTTGGACATTGTATCATTCATTTGAGGCAAACATCAAAACTTTTGTAATTGTGATACTGTTTTACCTACTCCAAAATGTCATGAAATGAGAGAAGTTCTAGCTTCTCTTATAACATGCACTCTTTCACTTTGTCGAATATAGATTTTACCAAGATGATACAACAACTTGCAATTGATATGATAGTTCAATTATTCATTTTGATAGCCATGCCTTAGTGATTCATAACTTTTCTTTAAAATATCCATCCTTATTATATCGTTCAACATAACTTGCATGAACTAACGGACTTTGTTGAATGACAATAAAAACATTTTTTGGAGGTCTAGATATCATATCTACAAATTTGTTTAGGATTTATTTCTTATACTTAATAATTAAATGAAATTGTTGTAGAAAACCCATCCATCTGAAATTCCTTGATTGTTGTAGCTTAGTTTATGATTGTACATATTGTAGTGGTTGATGATCAATATGTATGATTGTTTCTTTACCCATTAGGTAATGTTTCTACTTTTTAACACTTTGTACTAATGCATACTACTGTTTTTCATACGTTGGATAGTTGATTATTTTTGTAGAGAAAGTTTCAAAAGGATATCATATTGGTTTTTTTATGTTGCATTAATAATGCCCCCATTGCATAACCACTAGCATTAGTTTCTATTTAAAATGGTTGTTGTAGATCTCAAAGTGCAAGTACTGGATGGTTCACCACCCTTATGTAGGAGGTGAAATTATGGGATAGTTACAACTTTCTCCTCCTCACTTGATGCATAGTGAAATTAACAACACACATAATGACGTTAACAATAGATTTGATCAAGAAGGAATGAATCAGGTGATCAAGAAGCAATGATAGTTACTAATTGACCTTGAGAAATAGTATAGTTTGTATAACTGAAGACTATATGCCTCGATGGTCTATTTCACATTCTAAATAGATATTTTTTAATTCATACTTGTTGATTTCAAAGGATGGAACTCCTTTCTAGGGCCTCTCTTTGGTAATTTCAGTTTGGGAATATATTGAGTTCGGATCTTGAGAACTGTTTAATGTATCATACTTTCCCATGTATTGGACTAGGAACAAACATTGACGAGCTAATGCGATTCGATCGGTTGACAAATTTCAAATATGTAATGTCCCTCTCAGCCGTTGATGACAATATGTGCGGAAAAGTGGTAAAGTTTTTTTTTTTTTTCCTTTTCCTTTATTACAACAAAGAGGTTCAACCTGTTAGCGACAAATTACAAAAAACTTAATTCATTGTGTCAAAAACCATGTGCACTATAGGGAAGTATGTCCAATGCCATTAACCGTACACCAACAACATTTTCTGAAAGAATTCTAGATATATATATATATATATACACATCAGCATTAGTCATTACTAATTAAAAATGACCATTGCTCTTGCTACCATTTATGTTGTTATAACTTACTACCCTTTTCACCATATGAGGCAGTACCTACACTTAACCATATCTTTTCTTTTGCATTTAAAACATTCATTGAAAGGTCACTCCACTATTTATATCATAACAGATAAAGAGATTGATCAAGAACATCCAAGGACATAAAAAATAGCACACATCAAAACACATAGTACAAGTAATACACAACAAGGCACCGATATACATGGTTCACCTCGTCCATGAGGCTACATCCACCAAAGGTTAGGTCTTCCTCTTTATTCATCAATTAAAACCACCGCTCAGGGTGTACAATCTTCATCATAAATGAAGTTCCATCAGCTTCTTATACAAAGAAATAAGGAACCTCGTCCTGAGGACCACATAATTAAAACATTCCTGGATAAGCTCCTAGGGTAGTCATGGCCTCCATTCTAGAGTTTATTAAAACAACAATTAATTGCATGTCAATACCAATACACAGGTCTTTTGCATATTGAGGATTAGACGATATTCCAAAACTTTGGAAGCCATAAAATTCATTACAAGGATTTCCAGATCAAGGTATATTCTTCATCTTCCTTTCAGGAATACAAGTTTTATCCTTAAATTCTTTTATCGACCATTTGATTGTGTTGTGGATCTAAGCTCTTTTATCAAGCATTACATTTATACTATAAATTCAATAGTGCATCTAAGTTCTTTAATCAATTAGTACATTTATGCCACAAATCCGATCATAGTCAACAACAAGGGATCAAGGGTTGATTCCCCACAAGAGAATTTCCCTGCATACATGGGAACACACCCTGATAAATAAATAAGCAATCAAAAGTTAAAGGTTGCAGGATTAAATTCTTTAACAGCGAGGTCGCCCTTCCCAAAAGGAACCAACACCCTGTAATTAAGTAAGCAATCAAAACATATAAAGTAATTCAACATGGTCAAGACAATTGCAGTCTTTTATAATTATCATTAATACAAAAATGCAATCCTTTATATCTATGCTTAAAACCGTCAGACAAATCGCAGTCTCTGTAACAGTGTTCATTTACCAACAAGTCAATGCAGCCTTCTATCTATGCTTTATTAATAATAAGGTAACTCGCTACCTTATACCTATGGGTAATTATTGAAGGCAATTCACAGTCTAAAATATCTATGTGTATTCACAAACTATGGTTACTTATACAACCCATTTGAATCATCACAACCCCATAAGAATTGAAGCACAAGACCAAGAGCGGCCTTTATCTGTACATCTAAACAAGGGCCTCGGTAGTCCAGAGAATTCACCTAGATGCGGTTCTCTTAGGAATTAATGCATTTCAACATTTGTGAGTTATACAAATTGTGGACTCCTGTATTAATACAATTTTAATAAATTGGACATGCGTTCGGGCACTACAACACTTCTGCGCTGGGTCTTCACCACAGTTCCAATTGCATTTGGGCACTTGCAGAGATTAATAGTCATTCATATTATTGTTTCACTATTAACCAAATAGTGAAGCCGATAAATGTTTATCCCAACGATTTTCTCCTTTTTCTAATACCTCAAATCTACACTTTGTAACGTGCAAAAAACTAGATTTGTTTACTGAGGTCGTAGACTAGGAATGCTTACAAATCTAAACTCCTTGAATCTATATTTATATAAATCATACCCAGTTCCAAAATGGAGGTCACAGATCTAAACCAGAGGTCGCAAATCTACACTTCTTGTATCCACAAGTATTTAAATCGAAAACCCTAAAAATTTTATCCACCGAGTGATACCCACGACTTTCCATGTCTATAAATAGAACACACACGTGCCGATTATGAAGAAAAATTGGCCCATCAAAAATTTAACCATATGACAGATCTAGACGCTAGGGAAAAATGTGGACGTTGGTCTCCAACGATTTGTGGGGTTTTCTCACAAGCTAACAGCCCGAAACCCACAACACAGTCAGACAAGCGACATCCAAGCAACTACAAGACTATGGATCACATGAAATCGAACAATTGTGGATCCAGTCAGGTTATGGGTGCAAAACAATAGTTTAAGGGAAACATAACCACATACGATCTAACCCCTTGCCATGGGCAGGCATTTTTCAAAAGAACATAGGATACAAACTGTATGGATTAAAATTAACTTCGCAATGGATGGAACAGTCGGTTTAAGGTTCTAGACACACGATCCAACTATTAATTGGCTTAATAAAAACAACCATTCGCACATGATGGTATATGAGTTCCGGAGTAAGAATAAGTATAAATCTTATTTGGCTTCGCCAGAAACTCGTAAGCAAATTCAGAATCACAACCGGAGGGCCATGTGTATAAATACCAGGATTAACGTACCAAAATCTACATATCTACTTATAATCTGGTATAGGAAATAAGCAAATATTAAATCATGCTCATACCTTCCATGTGAGTCTTACACCACTTTGCAGTGTCTGGAATTTTCGCTGAGTACTTCCTAGCTCATAGGGAGGAGGTTTCCTTCGGGTGTCTTTTCCAACATAGCTCCCATCCCAAAATACATAACCGCCCCACCATCCTATTCAACAAACAATATAAATCCTGGTCTGTCCCCAACATCTCCACCATCCACAATTATCAGTCCGGTCACGCCCTCAATCGGTGGCTAAGCTAGGGCAGTTTAACGTCTCCACCATTTATTATTCTCAGTAGAAAAATATAACGCCTCCGAGACTAACAACTAAAAATCAGGTGACAGGCGCGTGAGCATTCATCTCAAATAAGTGGAGCCGAGATTCACTCTGACTGCATTCGGTGGATGGGGGGGGGGAAGCCATAATACATAATGCGTCCATGAGTGGAAGATCAATTATCCTTTAATCTTACCATCTCCCTTATAATATAGCACCATTCCCGCTTACTTCTAGTTATAGTATTGTTCCCGAGGTGGTTGGTTTTCTACTTAATTGATGAAGGTTTCTTTCCGACCACCTTCGCACCGCACAAGTAAGAGAGTACCCAATTTCTAGTCTCAATATGCCACCTTTGCACCCTCATATTTCCAACCTCGATCAGGCAGCATTTTTCTTCTCAAGCTGACCAAGACTATTGAAGTAAAGCGCCCTACTATTATGTAATAAATTGAATTTATGTCCAAGCAATTCCTCTCTTAAATGTCTGCTCCGTCCAATATGTTCATATATAAATATATTCCGGCTGTTCAGCCTGCCCTGCCCAGCCATCGCAGAGGTAGAACGGTCAATATAAAACATGAAAATTGGGCAGGCTAGAATTAAGAAGAGTAGGGCTAAAATTTCTCCACTTTCTTGAAGTCACTGCAAGCCGTAGTTCTCGAAAACTTTGTCTCTGGTTACGCCAGAGGTACTTTAATATGATGAGCATTTATCTGGTCAAATCCATATTATGCAAGGCATGGGAGCATTAGCCACTTAATATGAATATCTATAAAATCATTTCGGCTATCCTAGTTTCAATTCCCCAATAATATATATGTATGTGAAGACATATAGTTCATATTTATAAAAGGTTCCCTTATTATATGCATGTTCTCTCATATAAAGTAGGTAGGAGGGTTTTTTTGCATTTACAATGAAATGTTTATATGTTCTGCTCATATGTATATCTATACATCTCCAATATATAAATATATATGTGTATAGTATTCTTCATTATTTTATATGTAATGTCCTACATATAATCCATTTAAATATATATATATTTAATTCATTTCACCATGTGATGTCCCATGATTATAGGTGACATCACATGCTCTACAAATAATACATACCTCAAAGGCATATTCCCTGTCATACATATATTGTTCTTCATGGTCTATAATAATGTTTGAATGTCTTAAGTGCCCTTGATTAACTTGTAGTGGGAGTAACCTCAGTGTGGTGAGGGTTTTTCCACTCCTCTAGGATGCAATTATGATTCATTTCTATATTTTTTTGGGTCATAGTCGCTCCTGGATCTCCAAGGTGGGAGGGGGATCTTACAAAATATCCATGAGGGTATGGGCTTATAGATCCATTAGTGAAAGACATCCCTCCTTGTTCCATCCTTCTAACTGGCTCAAAAAAAGGTAGATGAAGGTTGAGGATGAAATGAATCTTGCAACCATTGAATAGGCCAATAAGTGTTTAAGGGAGATGTGATGGTGGCTTCCTTTTCTCTTGGTATTTTCAAATGTAATAACTATATATTATACAATGCAGTATTCCACTAAATACTGTGTTGTATCTATGTATAAAGAGGTGGTGTATAATCACTAATTAAAACTTGGGTAGTTTTATATTGCCTTTTTTGTTAGAAAATGATCCATTCTTATTTATATAAGAAAGCACCTTGAACATTCATCATGGATGCTCAAGTAGCACCTCGAAGTGCTCTTCCTGCCCAATACAAATCCACATAATCTTTTGATTCACCTCATACTTGAGCCTATAATCAACTATACCCTTTAGGTACCTCACTACATGCTTTGCAACCATCAGGTGAACATGTCTCAATGTGTTCATAACAATCCAAATATCTGGTGTCGTATTCATCAGGTAAATCAACGAACAAATCATTTGACAATATATCGTGGCATGAACCGTCTCTGATGAAGCAACACTCAATATCTTCAACTTTGATGCCATAGGTGTGGTCATGGCCTTGCATTCCATCATCCTGAACCTCTTGAGGATCTCTACTGCATACTTCCATTTTCCACACCTCCATGCCTAGAATGTAGTGCATCAACACATAAAAGCAGCATCACTGGTCTTCTTCCTTCAATATTGAAGCAAAGGTTGGAGTCCACTTTACTCTCAGTAAAGCCTAGAGCCATCAGTAATCTATCCATCCTGTTGTACCATGTTGAACCTCAGGATATTCTGCAGTCACTCCTTTTGAAGCAGAGCATCATTCTCCCTCTATCTTTTGTACTCTATGCACTGAAACATTCTGTACTGGAGTGACAAGTAGCTTCCTGTGCTACTAATATTCTATGTATCCATCTAGGATCACTGGATACCAAGATCCTCTATCTTGGACTTTTTCAAAATTTCTTCTCACACTTATTTGTGAGCTTTTCATCCTCTATCAACCTTTTAGCATAGGTTTAGATATTTATCAAGCTCATTATCTATGTGTTATCCCAGGATGTTTCCATCTACTGCATGATGGAACTATGAACTTCTCTTAAGGTCTCGATACTACATCCTAGACATCATTCTTCTTGAACTGGTCTTCCATTTCTTCTTGGTTACTTCTTCATAGCTGGAAGGTTCTTTATTAATTATGTTTCTGCATTCATCATATTTATTCTTCATCTTGAGATGTCGCCACTTGTTCTTTGGAACAAGTCTTGTCCTTCTTTGCTTGTAGGTGATTATGTATGTGATCTTTCCTACAAGTCAAATGCATTTGTATGGTTAGAAACATTTCATAAGGAATATTCATACTGGCAAGTTCTTATGCATAAACATATGATCATGCAACTACTTTATCCAATAAAACATTCATTCATATCTCACTGAAACTTTCTAGATTCCTTCCATCTCTACCAAGACAACATTGAGATTGTGTACTAAATCAATATGTCAGCAAAGAGGTTTCATTCTAGATAAGTAGCAATGGAGAGTTGTATAGCACCATGAACTACTTACCCATCACATGCATATTAGTAGTATACTACCATTAATGCAAACATCCTATCATGCATAATACATCAACTGAATATAAACAAATTCATAACAAAACAATATCATGAAATGACAATTGAATACTTATTTTTAATTGTTTTGTGGGTAGATTCCTTCTTGAGCCTTCAACTTCATCGTCTTATTCATTCATAATAGCATCATTTCTTATCCAAATGATAAGTTGGATAAGATTTTTTCAGGAGTTGAGTCCTTCATATTCCTCTTCGCTTGAGGGATCTTCTTTGGATGGTGAGAGCTTGATCTTTAGTTTCTCCCATATTTTCTTTTCTTCTTATGAGTCGAGCTTCTTCTTCTTCCTCGAGTTTGATAAAGTTAATCACTTCCTTCTAGCACACATTCCTCACATGAATTAATTCATGATCCTTGGAGGCCATTCAAGATGGCTATCACTACTTCTGCATTCTCCATTTCTGCTTCTACCACCTCAAGTTGTTCTGCATCCTGGATCTTCACATTCTTCAACTGTTTTCTCAAACCCGTCTTCTTATTTATGTTCTTTCCTTCAAATAGATTGGTAAAGGAATCAAACATCTTCAATGTCTTTAGTAAAGACACTTATGGTACAATTTGATCTGTGATTGAATCAACAATGATCTTCTTGGCCTTGACTAAGTTCTTCTTGTGTAAGGCTTCTAGCCTCATCTCCCTCTCGAACTGGAACCTCTATACTTGTGTAGGTGTCCAATTCATTTTATTTAGGGAGATCATATGATTCCATGCTTGGAAGTTGTCAACTTCATTTTTAGAGGAAATTTAAACTCAACATGGGCCTCCTAAAAAGAATTAATAAAATAATAGTTAAGAATAATAAAAAATTATTTATTAATTTTGGGGAAAGCAAAGAAAAAAACTACTTTTTTGTTTGTATTTTTGACATATCTCCCCATGTTTTTACTCAAATTTCAATAAGGAGAGCTCTTTGGATGTAGAATTAAATGCCTCATCCAACCAGTACCCACCCGACATACTTTTGACAGATCCCTCTACCGTAAAAACAAGAAATACTTGAAAAAATGAAGTGATGATGTCATCATTCCATTTTTTCATGAATTTCTTATTTTTGGGGTAGCAGGGTCCATAGAAAGTATGCCAAGTGGGTACTCATTGGATGCAGAATTTAATTCCACATCCAACGAGCTCTCCTGATCGAAATTTGAGTAAAAACACGGGGAGGTATGTCGAAAATACAAACAAAAAGAATAGTTTTTTTTATGATACCTATCCCCAAATTTATATTAAAAAAGTGTTTAAGAACTATAAGGTATTTTAGATTTAAAGCAATTTCATTGGATAACACATGATGACATGGAATTTGAATCAAAGTTAAAAGGCCCATTTTGAGTTGAAATTTCTTCTAATGTTAGATCTTAGCGATTTGAGGTGTTAGTCCTCGTTCCGGAGCTGGCTGATCTAGGGCTTGTCAGAGAAACCCTAATTTTCAAAAATTGGAATATTTTAGACTTGATTGGATAGAAGGATATATCTCTTCAAGGAAAGTTGTCTAATAAATTCTTTTTCTGAAAGCAGTGGAGGGAAACTCCTAGAACAAGAAGCCCTAGTTTTCGAATTTCTTCTGTAGAAATTCCTGTTACTATTTCTATGGTATATCTGAAATTGATACTCCTTTGTCTAAAAATTCATATAAAGGTATCCTGGCCTATCTCTGATTCAACAACATAGGTTTCATTAGAATTTTTTTTACCAATTGAGACTTATGATTGTTTTCTTAAGGTGACCTCTTAGAGGACTATTCAGAATAGGGAAGTTGTACAGACTTCCATGTGTCACTGGTTCATCTTCTGAGTCTAAATATTGGACCACAATAATTTACAGTCCATTCCATTTGTAGAACATCTTCATAAATTTCATTTGGACCTTTGTAGCCGAAGATATAGCAATTCTCCCCAGGTGTCCTGTTTAGGGATGAATCATGGAAGAGACTGGAACCCTAACTTGGAGGGATCATATCTCCTATAATATAATGAAGTTGATGTGGAATTTTGGAAATAGTGTAAACCAAGATTTTATATTTTCCCTCTGCAATTTTCAGCTCCTGAGACTTTGCCAATATTGGGATATACCGAATGTACCAAAACATGGCAGTTTTAGTATTTAGGGTTTTTTCTAGCTCGGGGTCAAACTCGGTTTTGAATTTTTTGGAGTTTCACCCAATAAAAAATCTTGAAACAGGTCTCTAAACTTTTATTTTGATGAGGATATAAATCCTATTCCTGGCTCACTCAATAATTCCTCTTTTGTAGAAAGCCCTAATTTCTGCACCAAAAACTGAAAATGCTCGGAATCAAATTCTGCTTCGACAGAAAGATGTGCCCTTCAATGGAGAGTCATCCTAGCATACTTTTGCTGATGGATTGTTGAGAGAGACCAAAAAAAAGAATCCATAGCTTTTGTAGCTGCATAAAGTATTCTTCTCAGGTTAGCTCAGATACCATGTTTGATTTTTATCATTCAAGCCTAGCATTATCTTAGGATATTTAAATGAGATAATAACATTCACAGAAATAAACACAAGGGACAAGAGACACAAAGAATTTTCCTCAAGGAAACCATAAAGGAGAAAACCCCACAACTTCCTCATAGATAGAATGAGCACCAATGGTAGTAGTAAAATTTGAAAACATAAAGATGATCTCCACACCTTCTGTCTCTCTCTCTCACACAATGAGAGAGCTTCTCCTCTCTCACTCATGCACCCCAATGAGTGAATGTGTGTGTGATAAATAGAGAGCCTCACTCTCTATTTATATTCTTTCCTTCACTTGAAACCCACTCCAACATGTCAGCCTCACTTAACAATTACTTACTAGAGCTGACATCTCTAGGAGTGTCTAATAACCCTAGTGCCCCACAACTTGTGGGGATTTTTCCCTCTTCTCAAGAAGGAGGGTTAACCTTGACTTAGATGGTGGGGACTATTGCCCTGACTTACAACGACTCACCTAGGATCGGCTTCACTAGGATAGTCTAATAACCCTAGGGCCCCACAATTGGGGGGAATTTAACCCTTGACCAATAGGAGGGTTACCCACAATGACTTGACATGAGTTGTTTACATTATAGAAACTTCTTGGTCGGAACATGGGGGCATGACATGACTCAATTACATTATAGACCACATCGCGAAGTAAACATTGGGGTACAATACATAAGATATACGGATGAATACATTCCGAAGTTACAAATACATCAACAACATAGACATAAACGAAAATACAATACCACATACAAATTGGGAACACATTCACAATAGGAATAATTCTAATGCATTCAATCTCCCTTCACATCCAGAAACTCAAACAAAAATTCCCCTATCAAGAGCGAGTCACATATATAATAGATTCCCAATGGGAAAAAACCATGGATCAAAGATTGAATTCTCCTAAAGTGTAGACGTTATGACATAGCCCCAAAATTTGGAGATGCATCACGGGTCTCTTCCTGTAGGTATGCAATGTGTTTAGGATAGGTAGGAACCAAAATGCATGCATGACCCTCTTGAAATCAAATATGCAGACAGAAACCAAAATTCCCCAATAATGCATCTAGACAAGGTAAGCCAAAACACCAAACGTATTGCACATTGTATCAACAATAAGCATATCAAGTGTATCCATGGGATGTATGGGAGGCCCAAGCTCCCCATTATGTATTTGGTAATGTATTAAGTAGATATATTAGATATTATTATAAATAATGAGCAGCATTTATTGTGCTTGTTTTGGCCTCATCAATGAGGTCCCTTTGTAATTGTTATGAAAACGCATCCAGCCTCCTAATGAAGCATTCAAATTTTCTTGTGCCACTCTAGTGTCTTACATGTTTTAAGGTTTTATGAAAATTGATTTGGTTCTGAGTGTTCTTTTAGGTTTCTCCATTGAGAGGTGAGTCTCTCCTAGCCTCACCTTCAATCTTTGCTACTAGATCTCACTGTGAACAACAAATCAATTGGAATCAGAGTAGTTCGCTCCTAGACCTAGATTTTAATTAATTTATTTTTCTTGCTTTCGCTATCTAATGCTCATTTTTCTTAAAACCTATTTCCTGTAGTTCTCTGTTTATTTTTTTTCTTCTTCTAGTTTTTGCTTCAAATTTTCCATCGCGCCCCTCCCCATGGCTGTGATATGTCCCTAATGCTAATTTTGCAAACCATTCATAGCTAAAGAATTTACTGTCCTCTAATCCCCATTTTCTACACACCATTTTCATCACTCCATGCATTCCCTCCTTCCAACACACTGCCAATATTTTCTCCACTTTTTTATTGCTTTTAGGCATGCTTCTACTAACACGTCCTCCATCATTTGTGCCTCCACCATTTTTCATCTTCTCTCCATCATCTTCTCTCCATCATTTGCTATCCATCATCTACGCCTCCATCATCATTGCGAATACCTTACTCCAGCCCATATCATTGTCCATTATTGCATATCCTCCATCTCTATTGTGCCTACCCTCCAACACACTACACTCACCCTCAAGAGTCTTACCCCTCTCCTTGATGAACATGGCCTCCTCCTGCCACTCATCCCCAAAATGAAGCAGCAGCATTGTTCATTGTTTTGTGTGTGAGAGTTGAAGGCTCCCTTTAGTGAAAACCCTAATCCGTGAAGACTTTGTGAAGCATCTGAAAAATTTTGGATTCATATTTCTCTCTGCAACTCTGCAAAGTGTAAATGATTTTTCTGATTGGGTCACCAAGGTACATCAACAGCCTTGTCAAATTATTTGTTTTCCCAATCCCCTCATTTCCCATTCCATCCAACTCATGTTGAAACGGGGAAATGGTCATTTAATCTGAAAGGGGGTCGTGAGTGTAAAGAAATGATACATTTATTTGTGTGGAAATTTGTCAGTATTTGTAATACTCAGGAAGTTGCAGTAGATGTCATTTAATTGGAATACCATCCATATTTTGATTTGAAGGTGCTAAAGAAAATCTCCACTGAATAACTAAATTTCTCCATATGATATTCCATTATGTATTCCATTTTCATGGTCTTCTTCGCAATCCTCATATTTATGTTCCTTGGTTTAGTTGAGAAATCTAGTACAAAATTATTTTCCTCGTTGTTGTATATTGTGTGACCAGCATTTTCCCCTCCCTGACAACGCACCATAATATCATAGCGTTGTGCTAAAATGTCAACAATATTTCCCTTTCCTTCATCACCCAATTGAGTTGCTAGCACTGAACATAATTGACTCAGAGATCTAACAAGATCTTCCATTTTCTCTCTCTCCTCAATAGCCTCGGTCCCCATGACGTAGGCATTGCATTTTATCCTTCTACTCTACTGCAAAAACCCTAAATCCACTTCATCTACACAAGCGCAGACCTCCACCATAATGCATACCTTATGCATCCTGTGAAGTGCATTTCTTATCAGAGGAAATTTTATCACTATCTTTTATCAGCTAAAGTTCATAGGAGTTTGGAATGGCAAGTTGACTCACACTATTCTTAATCACATTTCTTCTATCAGCAAAAATTTAGTCATTGGCAATGACAACTTGAGGAAATATGAAAATGAGGTTATCCATCTTGTTTGTATCATCATAGCTAATTTTGACAGTCTATGGATATTCCTTAGCCTTTGAGCCTGTGGGAACAATGCACACTAACAACTCGGTAGTTTTGCTATGCACATCTCAATTCAGGTTCAATTATTGGCACATGGCTAGCACATTGTCCCTATATCGGACTATAAAAAGGATAGGGATACCTAATAAGACTATAATACCAGGACGGGAGATGATATGGCATGTAAATATAGAAATAGATATCCTTCTCAAGTGTTGAACAATGAGAACCATCAACTTAATCTATATTGCGATAATGTTTAGGTAGATTACAAAGGATATGAGGTGACTGTTGAAAAATTCTTGCATGTTTTGACTGGGAGACATCATCCTGTTGTTCCTTGTTCAAAGCACCTCTTGAGTGATGAAGGTAGTCACATTCTTCTTTATATGACACGACATGGGGGTGACCATTTTCTCAAATTTCAGGATTTGAAGAGATTCAGATCGATGATCTAGCTGATACAATTGAACAAATGTTAGAGAAATGTAGATATAAGGAGTTGCCGATACTTGCCAAGATCCAACATTGTATTCATAGCTTTACTCTCTTGGTGTGTTGGCAATTGGGAGCAGTTTGAAGGATGAAAACTCCTATTCTCATCACCTTGATTCTGATGTTGGTGTATTTGTAGTGGATCATTTTACTATTTACACCCTGGCTTTTTTCAAGAAATTGGACATGTATGACAACTCATCACTAAACAGTCAGTTTCAGTCTTACAATCCAAAATTACTGATGTGAAATACATATTATCGACTTGATTTGTTTCCTCGATCTTTAGACAAGGTACCAGTTTCAAATTTCGTTGGATCAATGATGGAAATAATTCATACTGACTCTGCATATAGCCTGTTTACAGGAAAAAATGTTAAAAAATTAGTTGTCTCCTCAGTTCATAGTTCTCCAGTTGATCAGATTAAAATTTCCAGTTGTTGAGGTTGACTTCAATGACACAATCACCAAATATTTGCAAGCTGAACATAATATGTTTATCCACTTGCGGAATCATCTGGAAACTTCTCTAGATGAGCTTGGAGACACTGATATGCAAGTTCAATTTGGTGTTCTTAGACTTCTATTTCTTTTTATAACATCCTCATGGGTTTTTCTACTAAACTTTGTAGGACTATTAATTACATTGCTTTGTATAACAAAAGCATGTTTGTACACCAACCTTTCCTTCTTTCGGATGCCACCATCCATCATTCCTATTAGTATTTTACAACAGTAACTCATGGCTCTTCAAGGACTATTTTCAAGGACATGTTGGGTTTCGTGTGCCTCCACAGCAGTTATAAATGCTCAGCCCCATAGTAGCAACAACTATCACTCACCATCGAGAAGCATTCTCTAGCAAAGCCATCTTCAGCATGGCATATTCGACAATTGACAGAAGTTCATTTTGGATTCTCAAGCAAGCCATATTCAACATGGAATGAGATTCCACAACCTTTCCATAGGGATCCATTCCCCTTTGTCCAAGCCTAGTAGTGATCTCGCATTTTTGGTTCAAATTTACTTTGCAGTAGTATTAGTTCTCTTTTCAGTGGTTTCTCTTTCAATTCAATTTTTGTATTACTCTACAACACTTTGCATAGTTTTGTTTCATTTTTGTTATTTGCACAATCCTCCAGTAGTACTCTACAAAATTTTATTTGCAGAGAAGACCTTCATGGAGTGCGAGGTAGCTAAAATATTTTTGTATCAATCCAAATCACACCCTTGTGAGGGTTTCAGTATCAGTTCATTTGTGAGTGGATACACAGGTCTCCTAGCCCAAAGGGTGCATAGATATCCACCACCAAGAGAGCAGGTTCACAGATCTAAATCAATATAAATATCTCCCTCATACAGCAAGATGATGAAAAACAACGATATGCGAATCCCCACCTACTCCCATATTGCAAGAGAAGAGGTTCACACATATAAAAACATACATATCTCTCCCTCTAGTTTATTTACAATAAAGATGACAAGAGTAGCATCATGGGCATCCCCCACGTGCTCACATCTTAGACCATTTAAACACCGTCTAGATCTTCATCAAATTGAAACAAATATCACCACCTATTCAACCTTTGGCATATCCTCTTTGCAAGGATGGCTTCCAACTTAAATCGGGAGGCAGGAAAGTAGGGACGCTTTCCACTTAGACTAGGAGGAATGGGCTATATGGGAGGCCCACACTCCCCATTATGTATTTGACAATGTATTAAGTATATATATTAGATATTAGTATAAATAATGAGCAGCATTTATTGTGCTCGTTTTGGCCTCATCAATGAGGTCCCTCTGTAATTGTTATAAAAAGGCATCTGGCCTCCTAATGAAGCATTCAACTTTTCTTGTGCCACTCCAGTGTCTTACATGGTTTAAGGTTTTCTGAATATTGGTTTGGTTTTGAGTGTTCTTTTAGGTTTCTCCATTGAGAGGTGCGGCTCTCCTAGCCTCACCTTCAATCGTTGCAACCAGATCTTGCCAAAAATGACAGATCAATCCATACCGGCAATCATAAATCAGAAAAATTCAGATACAAATATCTACTCCAATATGGAATCATAAAGAAAGAACCAATTATTCGGCATAAATGAAAACACAAAAAGCCATTCTTCATTAGAGATCAATAACGCATGGAGCAATTTTTCAGGAGAGGTAAGAAAACACGCACCAAAAGCTCCTTCATGGGGTCTTCCTCTCCCCAACACAACCAACCTCCACATCTAAAAGGCATATAGGAATGAAAAATCCTTCGCACAATGCCCGCCCCCCCTCCCTGAAGAGAACTGGTAATTCCATTAAATAACCCATCAAGCAAATGATTACCCAAATGGTGCGCAGAGAATCGAGTAAGTCTTTGCACTAAAAATGTTGTTGTTTTTGCTGAGGTAGACTCCCTATTTCTGGAGGTGTAGTAATGAATTAGAGGCATGCGCCATCCCAACACTATATTTTAGTAAAATACCACTTCAAATTTCTTTTACTGCAGTAACATTCAAATTTTTTTTACTCTATAATTAAATTCTATTTTGGGATTGTAAATACTTTCAATGTAATTCCCCCTAAATTAATAACGGTAGGATTTCTATTTATCAAGTTATTCCTCCCTTCATTCTAAATAAGTCTCTCTCTTGAAATGAGAGTGAAATTTTATATTATCCTAAATATATAAATATTAAGGCCCAGACTTTTATGTGCCTTTCCCATATTTAATTTTCCAATACTTATGCATAAATCCCCTATAAGAACCTTTGTTCAAGTATTTATAACTCCTTTTTAGTCATTAGTTTATTCATAAGGGAATGTTTAATATATGAATATATACTTATCCATGTATTAAAATACCTTATTGGCACTTTTGTGTAGATCACTTTTAGTGGAAAAAATATCCTTGACGGTAATTTTCTTGAAGAGGAGCTTTCAACTTCTTAATTAAAAATTATAGGGATGTCTTCTTGGCACTTAATAGCATAAACAAGTATTCCAAAAATATGATAATTTCCTTGCTTTGATACCAAACGAGGAACATACTGACCCAAAACTTGTTAGTGGAGAAATCAACCTATTTGCGAGTTACTTCATCTTAGGATGACCCCATCAGGCTTAGTTCATCAAGGGAATTGTTATTCTGCATATAATTCCTGAGGATTCACTTGTCGTTTTAACCTTCCCCCTAGTAAATTCATCCCCAATCATTCTTAGTCGCATTAATTTCCTAGTCTCCTAATGCTATCAAACACATCCATACTTTTTTTATAAGGTTAGGATGGATATTTATAGTGGCATTTTACTTAAAGTATGTGTAACAAACCTAAATTAGTAAAATCAAATTAATTCTTTTAATTTTTGAAAAAGCACTTAAACCTTCAAGTGACTATCTTCACAACTGGTGAGAGATAACAATATACACTATAATCGTAATGCAAATCCATCAACAAAAATTATTATCCAGGGATAGACAACGTGCAATACCCAAAGTATCAAAATTTTACTGTACTACAGCTTACTATTACAATTCTTCCTAAGATTTATAACAACTCTTGCTTTCAAGGCCATTTTAATTTATCTAACAAATTATAACCATCAAGTAATTGATCCTCCTTTGTATTTAAGGAAACCTGTGTAATTGTGATACAACTACATGAACTATTGTTAAGACTTTCATTTAGAACTCAGTCTTGCTTCCAAGATATACCTGCACACCTATCAATTACACACATTTTTTGGAGATCCATATACTATTAAAAGATCTTTTATGCATTTTCATTTCTCTAACAATCCTTTACAATTTATCCTTCTTTGAAAAATTTACAAGTAACTTTAACATAATATTCTTACCAATGCTAATCATGAAATACTCATAGACTTTGTGATTGGACACCATTCATAAGATGTATCCTGTAGTGTACCTCCTATACCTCAGTGCCATTAGGTGTGAAAATGGTAAATTTTTCACTTCACTGCTACTACAAAAAGAATCAATCATGTTAGTGTTAGATGAAACATGTTCAATCCAATTCGATAAGGTCAATCTATACACATGGAAAAACAGTCATTCGATGACTTACATCCATTCTCCTCGTCAGAAAATCAATCATGCAAAATAAATTCCATTTACTACTACCTATGGCTTGGAATAGTTATCCTTAGGACTGGTAAATGATGAAAATGCCACTTGTAAGTCATTCATCGAAACATCATGAATCAAGACTAAGTTTAAAGTTTATCCTTGTAATCCTATCATTGAAAAATACTAGAGATACTTCATTAAGAAAGAATACTGAAAACCCAACTAAGGTTTTTGTTGTAAATATGTACTGCTAAGGAGATTTCTATTTTTCAAGTACCTTAAATCTTACTTATCCTTATTCAAGTAACAACTAAGTAATATGTTCCCCTTCACTACAACTCAACATATAAGGCATTACAATTTATGTGTATCTCAGAGAAAGACTTCTATTCAAAACATAGAAGGGGGCAGACATACACATTGCAATAATTGGTACTTTATGTAAATTCTAAAGGACTTGAAATCTGAATATCCATCATGTTGCAAACTAGTCTTAAAGTGTTAAATCGCGATGTATAAACAATCCTTCTTAACATCATGAATTTCAACATATATGAGAAATATTTCTTAACATCATGAATTTCAACATATATGAGCAATATTTCTTAACATCATGAACATATATGAGCAATATTATTTAATGCAAATCAATAAAAACACAAAACACAAGAACTAATCACACAGAGAAAACGATGTACATGGTTCACCCCAAACTCGGGGTTACATCCATCAATCCTTAGGGTCATGTAATATTATTTTCCAAAAGGGCTGTTACAATCCGCAACAACTCTATTTCTTGCATGTCTTTGGTTTAAAATTCAAGTACTCCTCACAGAGTATTTCGTTATCCCTACCACTGGATTCAATGAACAATCCTTTCAAAGACAAGCTAGAGTTACCTCCCATACAAACTAATTACTAATCTTGGCTTTATGCCACATACCCATGTGGACAAAGTTAGTTCTATGTTCAAAACTAACTCATCCTCATAAACCCGTATGCAATTATAGATACTATAATCAGATTCCTATTGCTCCTTATTGCCTTTTAGTAAACATCCTTAGTGTGACACATTCGTCCTTATATCTATTTTCAAATCGTTAAGATAGATAGACATCTTTATATCTATGTTCAATATTAGCAAGGCCAGTCGCAGACTTTATAAGGATTTTATTAAGTCAAACACCTACATTCACTGTCATCAAGACTATCAGCAGTCTTTAAGTAAATTTTAATAAAAGAAATAACTGTCTTATAACTATGATTAATCATATCAAAGTGACTCGCAGAATTTATAAGGATTTTATTATTTCACTGTCATCAAGACTATCAGTAGTCTTGAAGTAAATTTTAATAAAATAAATAGCTCTCTAATAACTATGATTAATCATATCAAGGCAAGTCTCAGATTTTATAAGCATTTTATTATTTCACTGTCGTCAAGACTATCAGCAGTCTTTAAGTAAATTTTAATAAAGCAAATAGCTGTCTAATAACTATGATTAATCATATCAAGGCGAGTCACAGATTGTATAAGCATCTTATTAAAACAAAAATGCCCACGTTCATTGTTATTAAGGCATATCGTAATTCCTTGTTCATTATTATTAAGTTAACTACCCAAACCCAAACGTACAGTAGTGTACAAAGCCACGGCCCAGCCAAAAAGGAATCACAGTTCAGAGTGGAAGCTATAGAAAGCCACGGCCCAAATGAGAAAATGTCACGGTGCTTGTGGCTCATGATTACGATCAGAGCGATTCAGTCACTCACGAGGTGAAATGGGAGGATGTTTCAATTAAATCATGGATACAAGATGAAGGACGCCACGCACCCAACCTATCAACTACCATGAATGTAAACGAGAATGTTCTTCTTGCAAGAAAGTAAGTCATTACCACTCTGATTGGAAATGAAATTAACACAATATCCGATACATCTGGCTGGATAGAAATTAGATAGGTTAAAATACAGATTTGTGTTGGATGGATAAACATGAGGTCACGTCCAGTATAAGGAAGTCACGGCTTCATCTAGGAGTAGTATACAAGTCATGGCCTAGTTCAAGCACAGATCACAGCTCGGTTGAGGAGCAGCACAAGTTATAAATCAACCCAGCAGCATACAGGGGGTCATGGCCCTCATCTAACAGCTAGCGAGGGTTCACGGCTCAAGCTGGGTAGCAACACAAGGTCATCGCTCAAGCTAGACAGTCACGTAAAGTCATGGCTAAAAGTGTCTACAACACACTAGTAGACAGAGTAAAAAAAAAGAAAGGGTCATGGCTTAAGTTGGACAAGGTTCATGCTCTGATTGGGCATAACCGTCAAACAAAAAAAAGGCGTAAGGAAACAATAAGCGCGTGCTAAATATTCCATATGATATGCTAGGGTTTGTGCCTTAGCTAGGTGTATCTTTAAATCTTAACAAAGGAATATAAAAAATAATGCATATGCTGAGATAACAAATTGGACCATCCAATGGAAAATAGGAAGTTGAAGCAAAATTTAAATTGCATATACCAGGGATGCCCATGCCTCTGAGTATTCGATCAATTGATGAGTCGCCTCTGAGGATCTGCCATGCCCTATCTATACTCCAAACAATGCTACAGGATCCAACACTTTCCCAACCTTTTCCAAAAGCCCCCCCGTGCCTTCCTTCCCCTCTACCTGTATATATATATATATATATATATATATATATATATATATATACTCACTTATTTCAATAAGCCCATCCTCTCCCACATACCTCAGACATGATTGCTAAACAAAGCATTTGGCCATTGCAAATTGTTGGGAGGATTTTAGGCTGAGATTTCCCAAGATTATGGCGACTGTTTGTGCCCTAAAATTTGGCCACAGCTGTCACGGTCTAGGGAGGATTTATTTCCCTCATTCAAGCTGAACTTCTCCTTCAATTAAGCCCAGATTTAAAGCACAGAAAGAAAGAGGATCTTAATTAAAAATTCATGTTATTATTTTTTTAACTAAAAGAATTAATCCTTCCTTTCCCTACAATAATTATTCATTCATGCCCTTTTAATAAGAAGATGTGACCTATCATTTTTTTCCTTTTTCTTATGATATACTGATTCATGTCAAGAGAGTTAATCTGTCTTCATTATCTCTAGAAAGAATTAATCCATCCCTTAGATTTTATAGTAATAATAATTCATGTCATATTTATAAAAGATATTAATGTCTAAGGGACTTAATACTTTATGTCTCTTTTTATAAATAATTAATCTATCCTTTTCCTTTAATACATGGATAGTTATTATTATAAATGTATGGGCACATACATTTATAATTCTTTTAACCTTCTTTTTTTTTCTTCTGATTTCTTAGTGGAATCCATCCACTCTCCTAGTTCTTGTCGTGCCCTTGCATTATTAAATTTTTGCCTAAAAAATTTTAGCAGGGTACTAGGGTTTTTCACTTACGTTTTCATCTTTCGGGTTGCATACTGAAGAAAGCATTATGGCTCCCAAACCATTCATCATGCAACCTAGTGGATGAGGTTGTCCGTTGTTTAAGTCGTGTCCCAGTCTCGCATCTCCCAAATCTATAGCTTCAAAAATCACATAAAGGGTTCTGCTGGTGGCAACTTGGCCTTGAGCTCCTCACCAGAGAACAAATACATTCAAAAGTTACAAATATTTGAAGGCAGTTTGAGAGGGATGTTACATCCTTCGCCTCTTAAGATAACACCGTCCTCGGTGTTCCAACATTTTCTTTGACCGACTTTCCCTTTTTCTTTGTCATCTTTTCTTCTTTTAATCTCTTCGTTCTGAATTCTAGAAGATGCTTCGGTACTTCTCAAGTCCCTGTCATTCAAGACCTGCAATTTCCCGCAACAAGTTTGGTCTCCCCAAAATTTATTTAGTAGACTTACGTCATGAATTTATAATTCATCTTAAAAACATAGGAAAAAGCTCTCTGTGCAACATCACAGTTACAATTTATGGAGTGCTTTCTAGCTTTTTACTGGTATCATGATACCCAATTATTTCCATAATGCAATTGATTCATCAATAAAAACATGATTACTATACTTTGGGTGTCAGTTTTTATCACATTACACATTAAGCATGTAAAAGTCTAATTACTCGGAATTTCGTTTAATCGTTTTACGTTCATTATGTTTTCCAAAATCCCTTGAGTTTCCTTGTCCATTCTTGTGTGGACTTACAATAATTTTCTGAGGTTACTCTCTTTTTTAACCACTAGTTAAAAGTTTTCCCCTTATTGACATCAAACATCGTCCTATCTTCCAGATGTCCAATTTTTTCCTAGGTCTTTTGCCACACCATATGCCTAACACCAATGTGCTCATGTGACAATCGCTTGCCTAAAACCATTGTGCTCCTGCAACATATATGCCTAACATCAATGTGCTCATGCAGAAATCACTTGCCTAACACCACAGTGCTCCTGCAGCATCCAAAGTTTTTCCTTGTTCGTATTAGTATAAATTTTAACCTTGCTTATTGCAACACACACTCCTTGGTGCTTTCATGAATTTAGTCTTATTGTCCTGATGCATGAATCGGCTACACAGTCAGTCAAATCATTCATTGATAAACCATAATTTCATTAATTAATCATGAGAATAAGTTGCAGCAATTTTACCACTGTTTATGAGTCATACCACCCCGTGAATCATCCAAAATAACTCCTTATTCGTTTTTGAGCCATCGAGTGCAATCTTGTATATGCAAGTGGATTTATATACCATAGTGTATGTGGATCATGACCACGATTATACTATGGGTAAAATTCTACAATGTCAGTATATAAACATCATAATCCACAGTCAATCCTTGGTTTATAAAACCTCGAAATTCGACAATAGGTAAAATCATCACCCATTTCTAAACTCATGATTTAGACCAGTGAATATTTTTACTAGCCGTCAATACTGGCTGATAGAATTCCTTGCATAACCCTGCACTGTTAGTATATCATTTTCAAATACTAATAGCAATCGTACATCTCTACTCATATATCTTGGGATAGTTACGAGTGAAGGGACACTTCAATCTTATGTGACAATAATGAGTTATAAGTTTAGAGAGGTAAGAATATTAAGCGATAACTAGTTCTATCTGCCTATTAGTATCTTTTTAGAGGAACAGTATAAATATCAATAGGACTCATCTTTTGGGTAGGCACCTTCCTTGGTAGCCATCTATGCATACACTGGTAAAAATTTTGCATGGACAATGTTCATTAAGGTTAACAGTAGGCTTAAAATACCATTTTTCCTTAATCGACCCACTACAATTATTGTAGACAAGTAATAGGTCACAATTATCATGGTAAAAAAAATTTAGAGTTCGAGAATGATGATTATCTTCATAAATTGCAGCCATGATGCTTCGCATATCTCATGTCTCTATTCCTATGCATACTTGTTATAATAATCAAAGTATGTGCGAGATGTACTTATCCCTTGATAACATCCATCTTGATGTACCAGAAAATTACCTGTGCATGACAACCTTGTTAATTTCATAATTAAGGCTTTAAGAGGATACTCATCACCTTGTCTCAGATCGATCATCTTATCAATTTCTAAATTATCAATGTTGTGCTTCCTTAATTCAGCAATGGTAACATTCTAGATATTCAACGTGAGCTCTTTACAGCGGTATCATCCTGTCTTCACAAAATTTACCATGAACCTACAATTGATTTGTTAGCACATATAACATAAACATTAGAGAAGAAAATTCTTGCCAACAAACAAATGAAAGGATTTTCTACCATGTTATAGTTTTGTCAAATAAGACTATTTACCACTTATCTCTAAACCCTTTCGATTCTGGTTATACTTCATCGAGTTTAATTCATTAAGTCACTTATATTTTCCATAGTCCTTTTCTTCTACCAAGGTACTTCGATTTCATAAACACACAATTTATTGCATTTCCTTTCAAACCATTTCAATTGTTTTCACAAGGCAACCCTAAAATTACCAAGTTCCTTTTCCGGTAAGATTGCTTGATATTCTTAGAAGTCATTAATTTCTCAAATAACTTTCAGTGACAATTAATTGTGTTGTGATTTATGCTAACCAATGTCCATTATATCGGAGTATCTCTAGTAACTACAGTTTGTCATATTAAAATAACATATATTACAACATCATGCGTGGAGGTAGAGTCATGTATGATATGCCACTCAAATTCTTGTACTTTTGGAATGCTGAGGGTAGATTATACGTTAAATGAGGAATTGTTCTCCTTAACGTAAATCAATGGGGTTAAATATATTTGGTCTCTTTTTATACATTTGTTTTAATTGGATCCATTCTCCCCAAATTCAAAAACGGACAAGCACCATCTTTTTGGTAGTCCAAACACTTTATTGTAAGTGTCCTACATAAATACATCTTGTACTTACTAAGAATTTATTTCACTAATGTTAACTCTACTTGAGTTGTATTTAGGAACCATAAAAAGGGTACTTATCTCACTTATGATGACTCGTTCGTCAATTCACCCGCAGTTGTCTTCATTTAATTTATCTGGGAAGAGTTTCATGGTTAGTGCAGACATGAATAAAACTGAATGAATCTGCTCAAATCAGCATATGAGACTTTATAAAATTTTTAGGCCACAACTTGCATTCCACCCCTTCATCATAAATGACTCAAGCGACCAAATTATTATTTACCTTATTACCTTTTCATCTCTTTCCCTTCCATAATTAGATTCTCAATTGTACCTTGTGATTTACATTTTGCCCATTTAGGCCCAAGTGTTGTGACTTGGGATTTGATACCATATGTAGTGTACCTCCTATACCTCAATGCCATTAGGTGTGAAAATGGTAAATTTTTCACTTCACTGCTACTACAAAAAGAATCAATCCTGTTAGTGTCAGATGAAACATGTTCAATCCAATTCGATAAGGTCAATTTGTACACATGGAAAAATAGTCATTCGACGACTTACATCCGTTCTCCTCGTCAGAAAATCAATCATGCAGAATACATTCCATTTACTACTACCTATGGCTTGGAATAGCTATCCTTAGGACTGGTAAATGATGAAAATTCCACTTGTAAGTCATTCATCGAAACATCATGAATCAAGACTAAGTTTAAAGTTTATCCTTGCAATCCTATCATTGAAAAATACTCGAGATACTTCATCAAGAAAGAATACTAAAAACCCAACCGAGGTTTTTGTTGTAACTATGTACTGCTAAGGAGATTTCTATTTTTCAAGTACCTTAAATCTTACTTATCCTTATTAAAGTAACAACTAAGTAATATGTTCCCCTTCACTGCAACTCAACATATAAGGCATTACAATTTATGTATATCTCAAAGAAAGAATTCTGTTCAAAACATATAAGGGGGCAGACATACACATTGCAATAATTGGTACTTTATGTAAATTCTAAAGGACTTGAAATCTGAATATCCATCATGTTTCAAACTAGTCTTAAAGTGTTAAATCACGATGCATAAACAATCCTTCTTAACATCATGAATTTCAACATATATGAGCAATATTTCTTAACATCATGAATTTCAACATATATGAGCAATATTATTTAATGCAAATCAATAAAACACAAAACACAAGAACCAATCACACAGAGAAAACGATGTACGTGGTTCACCCCAAACTTGGGGTTACATCCACCAATCCTTAGCGTCATGTAATATTATTTTACAAAATGGCTGTTACAATCCGCAACAACTCTGTTGCCTCCACGTCTTTGGTTCAAAATTCAAGTACTCCTCATAGAGTATTTCGATATCCCTACCACTGGATTCAATGAACAATCCTTTCAAAGAGAAGCTAGAGTTACCTCCCATACAAACTAATTATTAATCTTGGCTTTATGTCTCATACCCATGTGGACAAAGTTAGTTCTATGTTCAAAACTAACTCATCCTCATAAACCCGTATGCAATTCCAGATACTATAATCAGATTCCTATTGCTCCTTATTGCCTTTTAGTAAACAAACTTAGTGTGACACATTCGCCCTTATATCTATTTTCAAATCGTTAAGATAGATAGCCGTCTTTATATCTATGTTCAATATTACCAAGGCCAGTCCCAAACTTTATAAGGATTTTATTAAGTCAAACACCTACGTTCACTGTCATCAAGACTATCAGCAGTCTTTAAGTAAATTTTAATAAAATAAATAACTATCTTATAACTATGATTAATCATATCAAGGCGAGTCACAGAATTTATAAGGATTTTATTATTTCACTGTCATCAAGACTATTAGCAGTCTTTAAGTAAATTTTAATAAAACAAATAGCTGTCTAATAACTATGATTAATCATATCAAGGCGAGTCGCAGATTTTATAAGAATTTTATTATTTCACTGTCGTCAAGACTATCAGCAGTCTTTAAGTAAATTTTAATAAAGCAAATAGTTGTCTAATAAATATGATTCATCATATCAAGGTGAGTCGTAGATTTTATAAGCATCTTATTAAAACAAAAACACCCACGTTCACTATTATTAAGGCATATCGTAATTCCTTGTTAATTATTATTAAGTTAACTACCCAAGCCCAAACGTACAGTAGTGTACAAAGCCATGACCCAGCCAAAAAGGAATCACAGTTCAGAGTGGCAACTCTAGAAAGCCACGGCCCAAATGAGAAAACGTCACAGTGCTTGTAGCTCATGATTACGATCAGACCAATTCAATCACTCATGAGGTGAAATGGGAGGATGTTTCAATGAAATCATGGATACAAGATGAAGGATGCCACTCACCCAACCTCTCAACTACCATGAATGTAAATGAGAATGTTCTTCTTGCGAGAAAGTAAGTCATTACCACTCTGATTGACAACGAAATTAACACAATATTCGATACACCTGGCTAGATAGAAATTAGATAGGTTAAAATACAGATTCGTGTTGGCTGGATAAACATGAGGCCGCGTCCAGCATAAGGAAGTCATGGCTTCATCTAGGAGTAGTATATAAGTCACGGCCCAGCTCAAGCATAGATCACAGCTCGGCTGAGGAGCAACACAAGTTATAAATCAACCTAGTAGCATACATGGGGTCATGGCCCTCATCTAACAGCTAGCGGGAGGTCACGGCTCAAGAGGGGTAGCAACACAAGGTCATCGCTCAAGCTAGATAGTCACATAAAGTCATGGCTAAAAGTGTCTACAACACACTAGAAGAGAGAGTAAAAATAAAGAAAGGGTCATGGCTTAAGCTGGACAAGGTTCATGCTTTGATTGGGCGTAACCTTCAAACAAAAAAAAGGCATAAGGAAACCATAAGCGCATGCCGAATCTTCCATATGATATGTTGGGGTTTGTGCCTTAGCTAGGTGTAGCTTTAAAGCTTAACAAAGGCATATTAAAAACAATGCATATGCTGAGATAACAAATTGGACCATCCAATGAAAAATAGGAAGCTGAAGCAAAATTTAAATTGCATATACCATGGATGCCCATGCCTCCAAGTATTCGATCATTTGATGAGTCACCTCTGAGGATCTGCCATGCCCTATCTATACTCCAAACAATGCTACAGGATCCAACACTTGTCCAACCTTTTCCAAAAGCCCCCCCGTGCCTTCCTTCCCCTCTACGTGTGTATATATATATATATATATATACTCACTTATTTCAATAAGGCCATCCTCTCCCACTTACCTCGGATGGGATTGCTAAACAAATCATTTGGTCATTGCGAATTGTTGGGAGGATTTTAGGCTGAGATTTCCCAAGATTATGGTGATCGTTTGTGCCCTAAACTATGGCCACGGCTGTGAGGGTTCAGGGAGGATTTATTTCCCTCATTCAAGCTGAACTTCTCCTTCAATTAAGCCCACATTTAAAGCACAGAAAGAAAGAGGATCTTAATTAAAATTCATGTTATTATTTTTTTA
This sequence comes from Pseudotsuga menziesii, assembly GCA_001517045.1. Lineage (NCBI taxonomy): Eukaryota > Viridiplantae > Streptophyta > Pinopsida > Pinales > Pinaceae > Pseudotsuga > Pseudotsuga menziesii. The sequence goes on along the minus strand of LPNX010062799.1, from coordinate 206,964 downwards.
ACTAAAAGAATTAATCCTTCCTTTCCCTATAATAATTATTCATTCATGCCCTTTTAATAAGAAGATGTGACCTATCATTGTTTTCCTTTTTTCTTATGATATACTGATTCATGTCAACAGAGTTAATCTGTCTTCATTATCTCTAGAAAGAATTAATCCATCCCTTAGATTTTATAGTAATAATAATTCATGTCCTCTTTATAGAAGGGATTAATGTATAAGGGACTTAATACTTTATGTCTCTTTTTATAAAGAATTAATCTATCCTTTTCCTTTAATACATGGATAGTTATTATTATAAATGTATGAGCACATATATTTATAATTCTTTTAACCTTCTTTTTGTTCTTCCGATTCCTTAGTGGAATCCATCCACTCTCCTAGTTCTTGTCGCGCCCTTGCATTATTAAATTTTCACCTAAAAATTTTTAGCAGGGTACTAGGGTTTTTCACTTACGTTTTCATCTTTCGGGTTGCATACTGAAGAAAGCATTATGGCTCCCAAACCATTCGTCATGCAACCTAGTGGATTTGGTCATCTGTTGTTTAAGTCATGTCCCAGTCTCGCGTCTCCCAAGTCTATAGCTTGGGAAATCACATACAGGGTTCTGCTGGTGGGGCCTTGGCCTTGAGCTCCTCACCAGAGAAAAAATACATTTAGAAGTTACAAATATTCAAAGGCAGTTTGAGAGGGATGTTACATATCCTAGTTTAAAATTTTCATGTGTCCTCTCAATGGAGGAATATTTATATTGATCCTTCACTTATCATTTTCAAACACAATCCAACATATAGTGATCTGAAATTCTTATATGAACTATGGGACTCTAAGTGATTTACCATTATTGGTTCAATTATTAAACTTAGACCATATGTATCTATTGTTAATGGTGCAGAGTCATGGATTACCATCTCCTTAAGCAAAAGTTGCTCTGTCTAAAGGACTATCCATTACTTATTTCTAACTAATGAAACCGAAGAGGCACACTTCTATGCATTTTAATAGTACTTATTTGCAGTCTTCTATCCACATCATGTTTGACGACAATGTATTAACGTGATTCCAAATGATTATTAATCATATCCTTAAGGGATGTAGTACACAAGCATTTTGTCAGTAAGTTCCTTTAGAGAAAATCTAGTATGTGGATAACATAATTATGATAACAAATAATTTTCTCTTATTATCCTTCATAAAGTATTTAATCTCTAGACAAGATAGCAGAATGTTGCAAGATAATATAATGAAAGAAAAACATAAACCATTGAGACACAAAAATAAGAGAGAGACATGAAGTACGTGGTTCACCCAATCCATGAGATACGTCCACAAAAACGGTCACCTCATCTGACCTTTATTAAAATCTAGGGTTGTATTTCCACAACATCATGGTTTCCAAAATTCTCTTTCTATTCTTCTTGCATACTCTCTCTTCAAGAGTATCTCTAAGTTATATACAAACATAACTAGAGAATCTCTTGTTTAACACAAGTATATTGCACCGAGGAGGATAACTTCCTTATTCTCTATGTAATAATATGAAAATAAATGTTTGTACCCTTGTTTAAGTTCAAGGTTAACACTCCCCTTTTCTTATTCCCTTTTATTATCACCCGGCATTACTTTATCGAGGCTACGGTTGTGCCTTAGTTTGTTAACACAAAATACAAATAATAAAACGTTGTTGGCATATTCGAAACAAGTTAAAAACAAATTAGTAGCACCCTATGCAAAATATATATCGATATAGTGGTTCCTTAATATAGGCATTCTCTACGCTTAGAGAATATCCCTACCAGACGCTAGGGAACACCTTACCCCAAGTTACAGTTTCATAATGAGAATAATCTTCAGAACATAATTAAGCATCTAGCAATAAATTTTCGACTAAGATATATGCCTCTTATTTATAGGTTCCTTATTATGAGAACTATCCTCAACATGCTGAATACTATTAATAAGTTCTCTTCAACCAAAACTACTTTTCTTATTTATATATCTATATATATATCCTTCATCATGATTCATTCTCACAGGTATAACCATAATTGTAAACCTTGTACATCGTGGTACTTTACTTAGCTCTTAATCAATTTTAGGACTCGATTTATGTTTCCACCTACTAAGGCCATTTAAAAAGTACTCTAACATAAACTATGATTGGAAGGATGCTCTGCGTTTGGAATGCTCTTCTCGACTAGAAGATTTTGCATAATCACGAGACCATGACAACACGACTTAAATGCAGATTTAAGATTTCATGGTCAGTAAGGAGATCGACTTAGCCATATGTAGACTGATCGATACAGAAGCTTAGATTACACGAGAAACTTAGATTAGAGGTGTGTTTCCCTATTGAAATCATTGTAGGGGTTTACTCCTTGGATTTCAAAATTATGCACAAAATACAGCGAGACCTTTAACCTATCCGCAAATTTTTTGGAATGGTTATGATTGAAGTTGATCTATCTATAGGATAAAACCCCAAAAATATGGTTTAATTTTAGGGACACTATCCTTACAATTTTTATATGGGCATAGTAAAAAAATATTCACACAACAGACTTCACGGAAATGCAGACCATATTAGGGGGTGTCTTAAAACACCTAAATCAATTTTAAAAAGGGTAACCCAAAACGATGTAACACTAAACTAACCATAGACATCCTCCCATATCTTTCTAGGCTGGTAGTCTCATAAACAAAAACAGACTGGTTCCAAGGAAACCAATCAGGTGAAAAGGCACCAGAGTGCAAGCTTATACCTGCTAATGCAAAATGCAACCAAATTTTGGAAGAAACACTACAGAAAACTGATCAGAGCAACATCAAGTGTTCTATAAGTCATGCATGCCTTTGGAAAATGCCGATCTCATGTTGTGACTGATGTTTGCGAACCCCATCAAATCGAATACCCTCCAACGTAGAGGTTGGCCCATATTTGAATATTTCATTAATCATGGTTGCATCAATGTTTTTGCATGGAACAATAATTCCACCTCTTAAATCAGAAGGAACCCCACTTGCTCCATATTCCTACTGGACACAACATCCTACCCCTACAGAAATTGCGCTTAGCTTGGGTCACAGAAATCCATTTACAAATATTTGGGAGGGTTGCGCAGATCTTTTTCTCCCCCTTCTCGATTTTTTTCCCCTTTAAATAACAAAAGGGGTGGAAACAGTCTTCCCCACTCTGCTCCATGTTTCCTCAAGTCATGGCTGAAATCTTACCACTAAATTTGTCGAGGAAGGTCTCCCTCAAATTCATCATCCAGTAATTATATGAATCATCTGAAGGCATGCATCCAGCCCCAAAGTGGACTTTTTCCTTTATTATTCATTTTCTTCCTTACTAATAAAAATATTCTTTCTCGAGTAAATAAAATGGTTAATACAAATTTTTGTGTTGTATACTTAAGAAATTACTTGTCTAAAAGAGTATTTAAAACCATGACTTTCACTTGTCATAGGAGGGACAAAACTCCTTATAATAGGTATTTATGCGTTATTTTATCAATGGTTATTCCTAAGTATTTTTAGGATTATTTTTAAATGGATATGAATATAAGCGATCCTTGTTATGATTATAAGGGATCCTTACAAGTTTAAAATTTACACACTCAAAAGTTCAGCCATAACTTACTTTTCTTACAAGGTAATAAATACCTTTCTTCTAGTTTTGCAAGGATAAAATGTATATACCTGAACAAGGATCACTTGGGATGGCTATATATCTAGCCAAGGGATCATCTTGATCACAGATTACTCCCATTTAGGTTTACCCCTATGTAAGATCCCCCTCCCACCTTGAAGAGCCAAGAGCGACTACGACTCATAAAGATAGAAATGAATCATAATTGCATCTTAGAGGAGTGGAAAACCCTCACAACAGTGAGGTTACTCCCGCTACAAGTAAATCAAGGAATCTTGAGACATGGTAACATTATTATAAACAATCGAAGGCACTATATGTATAACGTGGATATACATTTGAGGTATGCATTATTTGTAGGGCATGTAATGTTACCTATAACCATGGGACATTTCATGGTGAAATAAATTGTATATATATATTTAAACAAATTATATGTAGAACACTTCATATAATATAATGAAGAATACTATATATATGTATATATATAAGTAGAACATATAAAGTTACATATAATCATGGAAAGATTATATGGTGGAACAAACCGCATATGTATGATAGTAGAACCCTATATACATGATCATGAAGAATGGGATATATATATGTTGGAGGCATATATATATTTGTGATATAGATTGTATGTAGAACATACATTTTGAAGCAAAACCACGTACTTACTATGCCTTGATTAGTGGAAGAAAGTTATGAATGCTATTTGAGCTTCCCTAGGTTTCAGCACTTAATTTGTGAGTGCATGATTGATGGCTGGCTGGAATTAATGACTTAACCGGACGTTATACCAGCGAATTAGTAGGCAATGTTGAATGCCATTAAATTCATTCTCTGACTTCTGATTTAGCCATTTTTAGATTACCCAGATTCAGAGCCATTCAATATGCTGAAATACCTAAATTCTTTTGGGGTATAACTACTAATGTTTAGGGGTGATTAGGGGAGGGAGATTCACACCCATCAATCGGGGGAAAAGATGGTGGGAATTGGTCAGACTCACATGATTTGAGCACGATGATAGGCTCCCATCGGGGATCTTTTCTGAGAGGGATGCTTTCTTTAG
>LPNX010062799.1:145451-176738 GCA_001517045.1 Pseudotsuga menziesii | reverse complement strand
ATATCAGGTACGTAGCAATTGAATAACACATAGTGTTACACGTAATGGTGAGACGAACCTCACACACATACATGTACTGTATGTGGAAGCTTATATATATATCCATGTGTTTATGGAAAATAGTATATATATATGTTAAATACATATACTAGTGGAAGTTATATATATATTTATATATTGTGGATTATGATCAATGATAGCAAAGAAGTATGGTACAAGATTTTGGAAAAAGAGCAAACACCAATTTATTTCATGACGGGCTATAACAATTTAAGTGTGAGGCATTATGGAAACGCCTGGACTTGCGTCGAATTTTGAGGAGATGTTATGGCTAAATTTAAGCTAATAACCCTTGATCATGAATGCCCCATTTTTGAGGCCTTAACTACTGTCCTTGATTGAACTCCCATGGTGGCAGCATACCAGGAATTTGTAAGCTGAAGTTGTGGTAATGCCAAGGTTCTGGGGAAGGATAAGTCTCTCACTGTAAGGGTGCTGAGGGGGAACCTTTCATCCCATCTTATCCTGGCCGGTTCTGGATATTTGGGGATGGATAAAAAGAGGCTCGGCATCCTCTAGGAGGGGTCACTGCATAGCTGCAAAATTTTACCCTACGAGTTTGGGAATCTAGTATGATACTGCGCGTTATGCTTCTTGTAAATGTTGTGGCCATTTCTGTATATGCCTCTATTTTGCCAAGGTTTTGACTGATAGTTATATAGTTTGAAAATAGTTTCTTTTTCATTAAATTCCAGTATGGACCTGAAACGTACCCTTGTCTACGTTGAAATATACTTTCGGTCCTTCGTTTTGGCTTATTCAATAGCTACGCAACCCTACCAGACATATGGATATGTTTTTAGCTTATAGGATTTGTTCGGGAGTCATCCAAATCAAACCTATGTGGCGATCATTAAGGAGGGTTCCTCACTCGATTAGAGTCATTATCCTGTAAGTTCTGCCGTGAGAAAATGTCACCAGGTTCTTCTTCTCATGTTTATTTTATGCCGAGGTAAGCCAGGTCCTTTCCCCTGTGATCATGGTTGGGCTCCTGCCTGTCGAGAACAAACCACTATCCTTTAGCGAATCCATCTTCTTTCTTTTACCAATCCCTGCGTTGTGAGATATGGTGGTATCCGCATCAGGAAATTTGTAGCTATGTAGATTTTGGGAACTCTCGGTATAAAGACTGTGGGGTGGATCTGCCTTGACAAGACCATAAAGGTGCTGATTTTCTAATCTACGCTGATGAGTTTTACTAAGTAGGAACGTTGGTGGTTATAGTCTTCTGCACATTAGCACTGGGGCAGGACCCTGCTGATCTTTCTCTATAGGAAAAACTTGTGATAAACTTAGCACTACTAAGAATTACGTTAGTAGAAAGAAAAATCTTACCTGGCATGGGTTTGGCTGGGAATACTTTCCCTTTTGAAGAGGTACCTATATCTTTTAAATCTGGTTTGAACCCTCAGCTTTTAAACCTTCTACTCATCCCTCACCCGGTACACAAGGTTTCTTGTACGCTGTCTAAAATAGGCAGCACGATGTTGTTATGGAAAATATTTACCTGATGGAAGGTTCAATCGATCTGCTAGCAGCTCTTAAAACTTTCTTCAGCAGGTAGGTGGTTTCTGCCGAATAACTGCCAATTTTTTTGTAAGGGTCATGCAAGTGGCATCAGTTTTCCAGTAGGTTAAATTCAGGTAATAACGAGCAGCTTTAAGAAGCTAAACATGAATTTCATTATCGGCGTCCACCAAAAGGCCGGACAGGAAAAGGCAATTATTTTGGGCCGACTATATTCTTGTTAGAGAATAGTAAATACTCATGGACTGATTTATTACAGAGTACTAATTCTTATCTACGTCTCTGGAGTTTGTTAAGGATGGGGATTAAATATATGATCTTAAAAGATTCCTTTACATTTCATATATCCTATAAATGGTAATAATTAGTTATACTAACTACTTATGCTAGTTCATTTAAATGGAATCTACTTGGTACAAAATTCTAAAGAGGATCTACCGTACATAAAAAAGGTAGATTTAAAGGATTAGCATTGCCATGATGTTTGATTATTTTGTCTTGCGAATGAGTTATACTCAAGGATTTATTAGTATCCTAAAACAGTTACATCTTTTTATGTAACGATAATATGATTTTAAAGAAATAGGCTATGCGAACTATATTTTCCTTGACATAACCATGGCAATGCTGAAAATGGATTTGAATTAGAATTGAGATTGTAGCCTTCAGTTGTGTGAAGAGACAAATCTTATTTTATATTGATAAGAATTCAATATGCAGTGGGTAGCTAACATCCACCCATTTAAAAGCCGGGCATATTTCAAAGTAAAATTCACAGTAGGCTCTCTTGGGAATGAAAGTGATAACACACGTCGCAACATGACTGAAGAGGGTGTTAACGTGAATTTCCTATATCTATATATATATATAGGAAATTTGTGAAATAGTTGTATTATGTTTGATGATTTTGGTTATGGACCAGCTTGCCACATTTTAGGATTTAGATTCCACCATAAGTTTACCAAATGTTTAAAATACCTTGGACACTCGGAAGAGGGAAAATATCATCCGAAATTTTTTTTCTTATGAATGCCCATGTTAAACGGCACTTAGCCTGATATTTCTATAAATATTTTTAATGTTTCATGAAGACTGTATTTCTGTTAAAGGTTCCAAGAAAGTATTGGAAATAGACAGATGTAGGCCGTAACTATGTATTTGGGTTGAATGTTACAGCCTATACTCATGCCCTCATTAGACCTCGGTATTTCTAGAAAAATTGAAGGCAACACTCCATTGCAGATTGTAACCGAATAATGAGATAAATGTTGTAGGCATGCAACACTGTTTGGTGGACGTAGCCTCATGAACGAGGTGAACCACGTGAATATGGTTGTCTCTTTTGAATGTTGTGCATGTTTATTTTCCTCTTACATGATGTTTACTTCTATGTATTTTTGTCATAGTTTAAGATGCTGGAATATCTCGTACCTTGCAACTAAGAAGTTTATACTTGTGGTATGTTCAGTATTCGTTATTAAGGACAGCAGCTATACACAGATTGAATGCATAAATTTGACTATGAACTAAGCTGTAATACCATTCATAAGCTGTTTGTCTTATTTATGCTCACTGGAATTTCATAAGCTGTTAGTCTTATTCATGCTCATGATATAGGTATATTTTTAAAAGGGTTTTTTAGGGATTACTGCTATGGGGATGTTATGCAAAGAAATTCGTCATTTAATATAATTGTATTGACTAATGCATGGTTTAGTTCCCAGACGATAACGGAATAACATTCCAATATATTTTCCTGTGCTAGATTAACCCTTACTTTGCTAAGCACAAGTCATTGGTATATTTTTATGTTGTTGCGGGAAGGACCTAAGGACTTTTTGACATGGGCTTAAAATCTTGGTGTTGTCTAAAATCAAGCTATATAATATATATAGGTTTACTGGGTAAAATATTTACACGAAGTATGAACAAGTTTAAGAAGGGATTTATTGGAAATTCCTAAAATATGGAGTAGCCGCAAAATTATGAAACATCTCACAAGGAAACAATGATAAAATAAAGGAAAAATTTTAAAGGCGAAACCTTTACCCCTATCTTCTTACAAACTTTACAATGAAGAACTAAGAGTATGTTACAGGTATAAGAGGGACATTACATATGGTATCAGAGCAAAGATTAAAACACTTGGACCTGATGGACTCATGTTGAATTTTCACATGCTTAACTAAGACATAAGTATATCATTTCATTTTTCATAATAAAAGCATATAAAGCAGGATCACTGAAAGAAACAGTATCACAAGAACAACACAGATTTATCCTGGGAAAACCCTAAAGGGAAAAACCCAGCAAAATTTTCCTCAATATAGATGCCCCAAAAAGGGAAAAAAGGTAAAACCAACAAGGCGATCAAAAACCGGATTCTCCTCCTTCTCCAGCAACTCCTCTCCTCCACAAGTGCGTTATTCCAAGTGAGTGTGTGTGTCTCAAATGAGGAGCACTACACCTCTATTTATATTCATCTGTTTACTTAAAGTTTACTCAATCAACATGTCAGCTTAAGTTAACTCATGTAGGCTCGAGTTACACATGTAGGCTCAAGTACCCACACTGGGGTGCTGATGACCCACCTTTACAAATAGAGGGGACTACCTCATGACTCTTATTAGTTATTCTGATTAGGAGCACTGGGGTACAATGTAATACAAGTGGTTCTCCCGGTTGGACCATCGAGGACCACAAAAGATACATAAAGAATATTCTTCGAACTTACAATATTTCAACACTCCCCCTTAACGAGAAGGGTATTCTACATCAACAAAAACAAGAGTAGAGATAGTGGACATCATCAACATCAGCAGGGTAACACATCTATAAATCATTGGAATCTTTTCAACATCATGTAGTCTTCATCTTCAATCTTCAGTCTTCATCATCATCAACATCTTCAGCGTTTTGATCTTTCAATTTGTAGCGACATATTCAGCACTTGTACTTTTTGATCAGCAACATCTTCATCACTTTTACTGGTTCGATCAACAACAACATCTTCAACATTTTTATCTTTCAATTAGCAACGACATCTTCAGCACTTGGACCTTTCGATCAACATCATCTTCAGCACTTTGACTATTTCATTAGTAACGAGATCTTCAGCATTTTGAACTTTCGATCAGCAACATCTTCAGTACTTTGATTTTTCGATCAGCAACAACATCCTCAACATTTTGTCCTTTTGATCGACAACATCTTCAACATTTTCACTTTTCGATCAATAACAACATCTTCAGCACCTTGACCTTTCGATCAGCAGCAACATCATCATCATCTTATTCTGATCTGTCGAACATAATCATCATCACACTGATCTTTCAATTAGAAACATCATCATCATACTCTGATCTTTCGATTAGAAACATCATCAGCATACTCTGATCTTTCAATCAGAAGCATCATCATCATACTCTGATCTTTCGATCAAAAACATCATCGTCATACTCTGATCTTTCAATCAGAAACATCATATTCATAGTGCGTCATCGTCATACTCTAATCTTTTAGATCAGTATGTCATCATCATCATATTCTGATCTTTTGATCAGTACAGCATCAGCATCATCAGCAACAACCTGCAATCCACAACTCAAAGACAAAAAGTCTTTGGATCACTTTTGGACTTAAAGTCCAGGGATGATACAATCCCACCACATTCTCGACTACCGAAGTTACCGGATTGATTACAGGATAATCAGTCCCTATCACTTTAGGACTAAGTCCAAGGACGATGCAATCCTACCACATTCTCGACAACCGAAGTCACCGAATACAATTACGGGATAATCACTTCCTATCACTTTAATACTTGAGTCCAAGGATGATGCAATCCTACCACATTCTCGACAACCAAAGTCACCGGATACAATTACGAGATAATCACTCCCTATCACTTTAGGACTTGAGTCCAAGGATTATGCAATCCTACCACATTCTCGACGACTGAAGTCACCGGATACAATTATGGGATAATCACTCCCTATCACTTTAGGACTTGAGTCCAAGGATGATGCAATCCTACCACATTCTCGACGACCGAAGTCACCGAATACAATTATGAGATAATCACTCCCTATCACTTTAGGACTATGTCCAAGGATGATGCAATCCTACCACATTCTCTAGGACCGAAGCCACCAGATATATTATGGATAGATGTCCCAGGATGATACAATCCCTCTTCATTCTCGAAGACCGAGGTCTGCGGATCACTTTAGGGAAGGTGCCCAAGGATGATACAATCCCATCACGTTCTCGATGACCAAGGTCACCGGATCTATTATGGGCAGATGTCTCAGGATGATACAATCCCTGTTCATTCTTAAAGACTGAGGTCTCTGGATCACTTTAGGGAAGGTTCCCAAGGATGATACAATCCCATCATGTTCTCGATGACCGAGGTCACCGGATCTATTATGGAAAGATGTCCCGGGAAGATACAATCCCTCTGCAACATCACTACTCCCCCTTTCGAGGAAGGTCTTTCTGGACAACACCAAGCTTGTCTTGAAAGTGTTCAAACTCTACTCGAGGAAGAGGCTTCATCGGTACATCATCATCCAAGCCATCATCATCTACATCTTCAATATATGAATACAAATCTATCGCCATGTGTTTCTCTAGTATGTGAATACTAAAAGCATCATTATCTATATCTTCAGTATAGAAATACTGAAATCATCATCATCTCTATATTCAGTATAGAAATACTAAATCACCAGCATCTGCATCTACAGTATCATTATCTTCATCTTATCTTGTATGTAGAAATACCGGATTTCTACGTGTTACATGGAACACAGGGTTCTTTGTCATCACAACTGTGGTAATCACATAGAATCATTGTTGTATCCTTCTTTAGGTCAAAGAGACATGATATCGGATTCTAAATCCATATGGCTTCATAACATAGTAGAGCAATCTGCTATATATTCTGCTTCAACCGAGCTAAGAGAAACACTGGACTGTTTCCTACTAAACCATGGACTCATAGCAGACCTCAAAGCATATACCTGATTTAATTTTCCTGTTTGAGATACTTCCAGCCCAATCTGCATCTGTGTAGCCATACAATCTATACTCATGGCTAGCATCATAGTATTGACCAAAGTCTATAGTCCTCATCACATGTTTTGCAGCTACTAGGTGAACCCATCTTGGTTGAACAAGATATTGACTTAAGGTGTTCACAGCAAAACAAATGTCTGGTCTGGTATTTGTTAAGTACATCAATGACCCAATGATATGTCTATAGCGAGTCACATCCACGAACTCTAATGAGTCATCATCTAACAACTTCAGGTTGGAGTACATGGGTGTGTCCATGAATTTGCATTTCAGCATATTGAGTCTCTTCAATATCTCTACCACATACTTTCCCTGGTTGAGAAATATTCCTTCAGAAATTTTCCATACTTCCAGACCTAGGAAATAATGCATTAACCCAAGGTCTTTCATCTCAAATTCTTCTACTAGTTTCTTCTTACTTTCCATGATCTGTTTCTCATTCCCTGTCAAGAATAAGTCATCCACATATAGTAATAGAAAGACAAGTACATATTCTACAACCTTGTAGGAAAGGTTAGGATAGACTTTACTCTTGGCAAAGCCCATGCTCATCAGGAAATTATCTATTCTTCCACACCAAGCTCTGGGAGCTTGCTTCAGGCCATAGAGGGCCTTCTTCAACTTGCATACTTTGTACATTTGTTTCATCATATCATATACATCATTCCCCATGATCAACTGTTATTCTTTGATCATAGCTTCTTCCATAGCATTCTTTTCTTCATCTTGAGTTATCTCTTGTACCCATGGTGGTCTTCATCCTTCAAGGTGGATCTACAACTCTTTGAAGCTCTTTCTTTCGTCATGGTGTCTCTAACCTTGGGAGCTTCAGATTCATGTTTATTGGAGTGAATCTTGAATTGTCATCACTTGTTCTTCGGAACAAGTCTCATCCTTCTTTTCTTAAATGAGGCTGTACATGACCTCTCCTACATTTCAAATGCACCAATTGCATGGTTAAAACTATTTCATAAAACATATGCATAACGACAAATTATTATGCATCATGAAACTATTTAGTCAATACAACATTCAACGGTATCTCACATAGACTTTCTAGATGCTTTCCATCTCTACCATGACATTATTGAGATTGTGCACTAATTCAATATGTCAGCAAAGAGGTTTGATAAGTAGCAATGGAGAGTTGTATAGCACCATGAGCTACTTACCCATCACATGCATATTAGCAGTATATAGTCATTAATGCAAACAATCTATCATGCATAACACATCAACTGAATATAATCAAATGTGTAACAAAACAATATCATGAAATGACATTTGAATACTTATCTTTATTTGTTTCATGGGTATTCTCCTTCTTGAGTCTTCAGCTTCATCGACTTCTTCATTTATGATAGCATCGTTTCTTATCCGAATGCTGAAGTGGATAAGAAGTTCTTCAAGAGTTGAGATCTTCATATTTATCATTGATTGAGGGATCTTCTTTGGAATATGAGAGCTTGACCTTTAGAGACGAGCTTCTTCTTCTTCCCAAAGTCGGCTGAAAGTAATCACTTCCTTCTGGAACACAATTCTTCAATGAATGAACTTCATGATCCTGGGAGGCCATCCAAGGTGGTCATCACCACTTCTGCATTCTTCACTTCTTCTTTCCCCGCTTGAAGTTTTTCTTTGATTTGAGAGATCCTTATGACTGCATGGTCTCTGCATTCTGGATCTTCACATTCTTCAGCTGGTTTCTTAAGGTCATATTCTGATCCATGTTCTTCCCTTCAAATAGCTTGGCCAAGGAATCAAACCTCATCGATGCCTTTAGGGAATACACTTGTAGAACAAGTTGATTCGAAACTGAATCATCAATGATCTTCTAGGATTTGACCAAGTTCTTCTTGAGAAAGGCTTCTAGCCTCATCTCCCTCTGAAACTGGATCCTCTATGCTCATGTAGGTGTCCAATCCATTTTCTTCAGAGAGATCATATACTTATACGCTTGGAATTTGTCTACTTCACCAAGATTATCATCAAGCTGATGTCATCTATCACTTTGAAAAGAGAACCTCAAATGAACATAGCGAAGGATTAGATCTTACCGATTTGAGGTGTCCGTCCTGGTTCCGGAGCTAGCTGATCTAGGGTTTGTAACAGAAACCCTAATTTTAAAACTTGGAATATTTTAGATCTGATTGGATAGACAAATATATCTCTTCAAATGGAGCTGTCCAATGTACTCCATTTTTGAAAACAGTGGAGGGAAGCTCTCAGAACAGGAAGCCCTAATTTTCCAATTTCTTCTGCAGAAATTCCTGTTACTGTTTCTATGATATCTCCGTAATTTATGATCCTATATGTATAAACTTTTGTACTAAGGTAACCTCACATGTCCCTGATCCACCACCATAGTTTTCATCAGAATTGGTTTCACCATTTGGGATTTATGATCATTTTCCCAAGGTGACCTGTTACAGGACTATTCAGAATAGCGAAGTTGTATGGCATGCCACGTGTCACTAGTTCATCTTCTAAGTTTGATATTTGGACCACCGAAATTAAAGTCCATGCCATTTCTGGAACATCTTTAGGAATTCCATTTGGACCTTTGTAACCCAATATATTGTAATTCTCCCGAGGTGTCCTTTTTAGGGATGAATTCTGGAAGAGGATGGAACGCTAACTTGGAGAGAATATATCTCCTAGAATACAACGAACCTGAGGATGAATTTTGGACACAATGTTCACCAGGATTTTGTCTTTGTCCCCTACAATTTTCCGCTCCTGATCCTTTGCCAATATCTAAATATAGCGAATGTGCCAAAACATAGCAGTTTTAGTATTTAGGGTTTTTCTAACTCGGGGTCAAACTAGGGTTTGAATTTCCCAGAGATTCACCCAACCAAAAATCTTGATCCAGGTCTCTAAAATTCAGTTTTGATGAGGAGAACAATCCTATGCTAGTCTCACTCAAAAATTCCTCTTCTGTATAAATCCCTAATTTCCACATCGAAAATTGAAAATGCTTGGAATCGAATTCCGCTTCGACAGAACGATGCACCCTTCAAAGGAGAGTCAGCCTAGCCTTCTTTCGCTAATTGATTGTGGAGAGAGAACCAAAAAATAAGAATCCCTAGCTTCTGTAACTTGTGAAAGCTGCCCTATTCAGGTTATCTCTGATACCATGTTGAATTTTCATATGCTTAACTAAGACATAAGTATATCATTTCATTTTTCATAATAAAAGCATATAAAGCAGGATCACTGAAAGACACAGTATCACAAGAACAACACAGATTTTTCCTGGGAAAACCCTATAGGGAAAAACCCAGCAAAATTTTCCTCAATATAGATGCCCCAAAAAGGGAAAAAAGGTAAAATCAACAAGGAGATCAAAAACCTGATTCTCCTCCTTCTCCAGCAACTCCTCTCCTCCACAACTGCGTTATTCCAAGTGAGTGTGTGTGTCTCAAATGAGGAGCACTACACCTCTATTTATATTCATCCGTTTACTTAAAGTTTACTCAATCAACATGTCGGCTTAAGTTAACTCATGTAGGCTCGAGTTACACATGTAGGCTCAAGTAACCACACTGGGGTGCTGATGACCCACCTTTACAAATAGAGGGGACTACCTCATGACTCTTATTAGTTATTCTGATTAGGAGCACTGGGGTACAATGTAATACAAGTGGTTCTCTCGGTTGCACCATTGGGGACCACAAAAGATACATAAATAATATTCTTCGAAGTTACAATATTTCAACAAATGAAAGAACATTCCAATATATTTTCATGTGCTAGATTAACCCTTACTTTGCTAAGCACAAGTCATTGGTATATTTTTATGTTGTTGTGGGAAGGACCTAAGGACTTTTCGACATGGGCTTAAAATATTGGTGTTGTCTAAAATCAAGCTATACAATATATATAGGTTTACTAGGTAAAATATTTACACGGAATATGAACAAGTTTAAGAAGGGATTTCTTGGAAATTCCTAAAGTATGGAGTAGCCCCAAAATTATGAAACATGTCGCAAGGAAACCATGATAAAATAAAGGAAAATTTTTAAAGGTGAAACCTTTACCCCTATCTTCTTACAAACTTTACAATGAAGAACTAAGAGTATGTTACAGGTATAAGAGGGACATTACATATGGTATCAGAGAAAACATTAAAACACTCAAATGTGATGGACTCATCAACATGCAGGTATGTTGTCAACTATGTGATGTGATTATTATGACATTATAATGCTCGGTTTAAAGGGAAATATTGCTGAACTCTCTGCACGACTTTCTGAGTATTATGTGTAATGCATGAAGTTAGTTGTGTACAGGAAAGATTATTTTTTTCTAATTTGACGAATGAGAATATATAAGACAGTATTAGGATTATCTAGAGAAAGATATGCTTAGGTGTTTTACATACATATTGATGAAGTGAAGTGCGATTTAAGATTGTGTTTGGTGCATAATACTAACACATCAAAAAGATATTAAAAGGGAGTAAAGCCTTGATATGATGCACATACATATTCCTTTTCATCGTCTAATAGGAACATGTTATCATGTAATTTGTTTATGAGGGTAAAATGGTACTTATTTTGGGCAAGAATGTGTGAACAGATAATGCAGGTGCTCATGGTTGCAAGAAGCAGCATCACTTGAGGACAAGAGGCAAGGATGAGGTCCTTGGTAGAAATAATATCACTTGGAGTCTGTATGATTCCCTACCTATTATGAAAAAGTTACAAAGATGATCACATTTGATTAGTTATATTGAAATTTGGAAAACCCATAGCTTCAATAATTTGTTATGTTAAGAAAATAAATTTTGGAAAAATTATAGAGATGATCTATATATGCATCAAGTTATGTTCAACATATAATGTAAGAAATACCTTGATGATAAGAGCATGGGGAATGTCAAGCTACCACATGGATATGGTATTGAACAAGTAGGAATGAAACATCAAGTACACCTAGGGATATGAAAGTTGTGTTTGAGGAGGAGCTTCCTGGGCTCTTGAAGAAAGAATATGTCAAGTAGATATTATGATATTTTTATGTTTGAAATGAGATTTCATGTATGTTATGGTAACTCATAGAGCCTTGGGATTGTTGCAGGTGGTGAATTGTCGAAGTCCTAGTTGGACCACAACTGAATGATCGAATGTAAGTTAATTAGGTTACATATGAAATTTGGCTAGAGTATAGTCAAAGTAAAATGGTAAAGTATCTTGTGCTTAAAAGATAATGCTTTCTCGTTATATTGCACTATAATTATCCGAACAAGAGATGGGTAAAGACGTCTAAAGTTATTTGGGTTGATGAATGTTGGATAACTTTATACACTGACACTGCAGGATATGCCAAGAACACTATCAGTCGGGATTGACTGGTAGAAAAAGTATTCGCTTCCTTAAGTGATGAGGTCAAGGAATGCTGATTGTCGAATTTCAAGGTTTTATGAACAAAAAGATTCAACTATGGATTATGTGGTTTATACTAACATTTCATGTTTCACCATGATGATGACAAGTGCTACAATTAGCGTGCACTACGACGTACAAAAATATGCCTGCATAAATAAGTTGCGCTCGACTTGCGCAGAAATGTGTAAGGATTAATTCCTAGATAATTTACAAGGTTATATCCCTCATAAATGATGATTAAGCCGCTGCAACTTATGGATAGATAATAAAATTAGTGAATTATTGACAGATATTTTGACTAACCGTATAACCGACTCACAAGTCGGGACAATGACGGTAAAAGTCATGCGAAGCACCAAGGGTTGTGCATTATGATTGGTAAAGTGGAAATCTATACTAAAGAAAAAAAAAATTGCATGTTGCTGGAGCACCATGGTGTTAGGCAAGTGATTGCCGCATGAGCACATCCCTGTTAGACATGTACTCCACAAGAGCACAATGGTGTTAGGAAAGCGATTTCCACGTGAGCACATTGGTCTTAGGCGCATGGTGTGGCAAGAAAAGACCTAGGAAAAACTGGACATCCGGAAGACAGGACATTGTCTGATGTCGCTGAGGAGAAAACTTTTGACTGGTGGTCAAAAGGGAGAGTAACCTCAGAAATAAATGTAAGTCCACCCAAAAATTTAACTCCACAAGGATTTCAAAAGGACAACGGAAAATGGAATTTGTGTTGGCAGATTTCCAAATCACTAAACGGTTACATGCCTTAATGTGAGGGAATGATGAAACTAAATTATGCTAAATTTTGGTGATACAATGATGTTGATAGAATGCAGATATAAAGTAGTTCTAATCATAGTCTTCGTAGTTCTCGCGAAGAAGAGGCTAAAAGCAAAATTCGATTTTCACTCACCAGAGTGTGAAGATAAGCGAAGAGGGCCGGTAAGCTCAAGGATGACAAACAAGTAACACCGAGGACGGTGTTAATTATAGGGGGAAAGGATGTAATGTCCCCCTAGCACCTGGAAGACCTAAGTGCGATTACGACTCGTAAGAATAGAAAATGGATCATAAACGCATCCATGAGGAATAGAAAACCCTCACCAAAATGAGGCTACTCCCGCTACAAATTAATCAAGGGAACTTGAGACATTCTAACATTATCATAACAGTGAAGAAAATTATATGTATGATGAAGGTATACATTTGAGGTATGTATTATTGTGGAACATGTGACGTTACCTAAAATCATCACATGGTGAAATAAATTCCATACATATATATATATAAATTATATGTAGAACTTTACATGTAAAGAAATGAAAAAATACTATATATATATATATATATATTTGAGATGTATATATATATATATATGAATGGAACATATATAGTTACATATGATGATGGAGAATTATATGGTGAAATAAACCTTTTTATAAATTGTGGAATCTATATACATGACAATGAAGAACTATATATATATATTTGTTGGAGGCATACATACATTGAATATTGTATGTTGAACTTTTAATTAGGTGTTGCAAACCTCCTGCCTACCTACATTATATGTAAGAAAACACATATAATAATGTAACCTTTTATAATTATATATATTGATGGAGAGTAGTATATATGTATTGGAGACAGATATATATATATATATATATATCAGGTATGTAGCAATTGAATAACACATAGTGTTACACGTAATGGTGAGACGAACCTCACACACATACATGTACTGTATGTGGAACCATATATATATATATCCATGTGTTTATGGAAAATAGTATATATATATATATATATATGTTAAAGACATATACTAGTGGAAGTTATATATATATTTATATATTGTGGATTATGATGAACGACAGCAAAGAAGTATGGTATAAGATTTTGGAAAAAGAGCAAACACCAATTTATTTCATGACGGGCTATAACAATTCAACTGTGAGGTGTTATGGAAATGCCTGGACTTGCGTCGAATTTTGAGGAGATGTTATGGCTGAATTTAATCTAATAACTGTTGATCATGAATGCCCCATTTTGGAGGCCTTAACTACTGGCCTTGATTGAACGCCCATGGTGGCAGCATACCAGGAATTTGTAAGCTGAAGTCGTGGTAATGCCAGGGTTCTGGGGAAGGATAAGTCTCTCACTGTAAGGGTGCTGAGGGGAAGCTTTCACGCCATGTTATCCTGGCCGGTTCTAGATAATTGGGGATGGAGAAAAAGAGGCTCAGCATCCTCCAGGAGGGGTCGCTGTGCAGCTGCAAAATTTTACCCTACAAGTTTGGGAATCTGGCATGATACTGTGCGTTATGCTTTTTGTAAATGTTGTGGCCATTTCTGTATACGCCTATATTTTTCTAGGGTTTTGACTGATAGTTATACAGTTTTAAAATATTTTCTTTTTCATTAAATTCCAGTACGGACCTGAAACATACCCTTGTCTGCACTAAAATATACTTTTGGTCCTTCATTTTGGCTTATTCAATAGCTACGCAACCCTACCGGACATATGGATATGTTTTTAGCTTATAGGGTTTCTTCAAGAGTCATCCAAATCAAGCCTATGTGGCAATCATCGAGGAGGGTACCTCACTCGATTGGAGTCATTATCCTGTAAGTTCTGCCATGATAAAATGTCACCAGGTTCTTCTTCTCATGTTTATTTTATGCCGGGGTAAGCCAGGTCCTTTCCCTAGTGATCGTGGCCAGGCTCCTTCCTGTCAAGAACAAACCACTATCCTTTAGCGAATCCATCTTCTTTCTTTTACCAATCCCTGCGTTGTGAGATATGGTGGTATCCGCATCAGGAAATTTGTAGCTGTGTAGATTTTGGGAACTCTCGGTAAAAAGACTATGGGGTGGATCTGCCTTAACAAGACCATAATGGTGTTGATTTTCTACTCTACGCTGATGTGTTTTACTAAGTAGGAACGTTGGTGGTTATAGTCTTCTTCACATTAGCGCTGGGGCAGGACCCTGCTAATCTTTCTCTACGGGAAAAACCAGTGATAAAGTTAGCACTGTTAAGAATTATGTTAGTAGAAAGAAAACTCTTACCTCGCACAGGTTTGGCTGGGAATGCTTTCCCTTTTGCAGAGGTACCTATATCTTTTAAATCTAGTTTGAACCCTTATCTTTTAAACCTTCTACTCATCCCTTGTGTGGTACAAAAGGTTTCTTGTATGCTGTCTAAAATAGGTAGTACGATGCCGTTATGGCAAAGATTTACCTCATGGAAGGTTCAATCGATCTGCTAGCAGCTCTTAAAACTTTCTTCAGCCGGTACGTGGTTTCTGTCGGATAACTGCCAATTTTTTTGTAAGGGTCATGCAAGTGGCATCAGTTTTTTAGTAGGTTAAATTCAGGTAATATCGAGCAGCTTAAAGAAGCTAAACATGACTTGCATTATCGACATCCACCAAAAGGCCAGACAGGAAAAGGCAATTATTTTGGGCCGACTATATTCCTGTTAGAGAATAGTAAATACTCATGGATCGATTTATTGCAGAGTACTAATTCTTATCTATGTATCTAGAGTTTGTTTAGGATGGGGACTATATATATAATCTTAAAAGATTCCTTTATATTTCATATATCTTATAAATGCTAATAATTAGTTATACTACCTACTTATGCTAGTTCGTTTAAATGGAATCTACTTGGTACGAAATTCTAAGAGGATCTACCGTACATAAAAAGGGTAGATTTAAAGGATTAGCATTGCCATGATGTTTGATAATTTTGTCTTACGAATGAGTTATACTCAAGGATTTATTAGTATCCTAAAACAGTTACATCTTTTTATGTAATGATAATATGATTTTAAAGAAATAGGCTATGTGAACTATATTTTCCTTGACATAACCGTGACAATGTTGAAAACGGATTTGAATTAGAATCGAGATCGTAGCCTTCAGTTGTGTGAAGAGACAAATCTTATTTTATATTGATAAGCATTCAATATGCAGTGGGTAGCTGAAATCCACCCATGTAAAAGCCACAGATATTTCAAAGTAAAATTCACAGTAGGCTCTCTTGGGAACGAAAGTGATAACACACGTCGCGACATGACTAAAGAGGGTGTTAACGTGAATTTCCTATATATATATATATATATGTATAGGAAATTCGTGAAATGGTTTTTTTATGTTTGATGATTTTGGTTATGAACCGACTAGCCACATTTTTGGATTTAGATTCCACCATAAGTTTACCAAATGTTTAAAATAACTTGGACACTCGGAAGGGAGAAAATATCATCCTGAAAATTTTGTCTTGTGAATGCCCATGTTAAACGGCACTTAGCCTGATCATTTTGTAAATAGTTTTAATGTTTCATGAAGACTGTATTTATGTTAAAGGTTCCAAGAAAGTATTCGAAACAGACAGATGTAGGCCGTAACTATGTATTTGGGTTGAATGTTACAGGCTATACTCATGCCCTCGTTAGACCTCGGTATTTCTAGAAAAATTGAAGGCAACACTCCATTGCAGATTGTAACCGAATAATGAATTGAATGTTGCAGGCATGCAACACTGTTTGGTGGACGTAGCCTCATGAACGAGGTGAACCACATGAATATGGTTGTCTCTTTGGAATGTTGTGCATGTTTATTTTCCTCTTACATGATGTTTATTTCTATGTTTTTTTGTCATAGTTTAAGATGTTGGAAGATCTCATACCTTGCAACTAAGAAATTTATACTTGTGGTATGTTCAGTATTCATTATTAAGGACAACAGGTATACACAGATTGAATGCATAAAATTGACTAAGAACTAAGTTGTAATCCCATTCATAAGCTGTTTGTCTTATTCATGCTCACTGGAATTTCATAAGCTGGTAGTCTTATTCATGCTCATGATATAGGTATATTTTTAAAATGGTTTTTCATGGATTATGCTATGGGCATGTTATGCAAAGAAATTCGTCATTTAATATAATTGTATTGACTAATGCATGGTTTAGTTCCCAGACCATAACGAAAGAACATTCCAATATATTTTCCTGTGCTAGATTAACCCTTACTTTGCTAAGCACAAGTCATTGGTATATTTTTATGTTGTTGCGGGAAGGACCTAAGGAATTTTCGACATGGACTTAAAATCTAGGTGTTGTGTAAAATCAAGCTATACAATATATATAGGTTTACTGGGTAAAAGATTTACACGAAGTATGAACAAGTTTAAGAAGGGATTTCTTGGAAATTCTTGAAGTATGGAGTAGCCCCAAAATTATGAAACATGTCGCAAGGAAACAATGATAAAATAAAGAAAATTTTTTAAAGGTGAAACTTTTACCCCTACCCCTATATTCTTACAAAATTTACAATGAAGAATTAAGAGTATTTTACAGGTATAAGAGGGACATTACATAGCCCCAAAATTTGGAGATGCATCACAGGTCTCTTCCTGTAGGTATGCAATGTGTTTAGGATAGGTAGGAATCAAAATGCATGCATGATCCTCTTTAAATCAAACACGCAGACATAAACAAAAAATCCCCAAGAATGCATCTAGACAAGGCAGGACAAAACACCGAATGTATTGCACATTCTATCAACAATAAGCATATCAAGTGTATCCTTGGGATGTATGGGAGGCCCACGCTCCCGATTATGTATTTGGTAATGTATTAAGTAGATATATTAGATATTAGTATAAATAATGAGCAGCATTTATTGTGCTTGTTTTGGCCTCATCAATGAGGTCCCTTTGTAATTGTTATGAAAACACATCGAGCCTCCTAATGAAGCATTCAAATTTTCTTGTGCCACTCTAGTGTCTTACATGTTTTAAGGTTTTATGAATATTGTTTTGGTTCTGAGTGTTCTTTTAGGTTTCTCCATTGAGAGGTGAGGCTCTCCTAGCCTCAAATTCGATCTTTGCTACTAGATCTCACCGTGAACAACAAATCAATTGGAATCAGAGTAGTTCTCTCCTAGACCTAGATTTTAATTAATTTATTTTTCTTGCTTTTGCTATCTAATGCTCATTTTTCTTAAAACCTATTTCCTGTAGTTCTCTGTTTATTTTTTTTCTTCTTCTAGTTTTTGCTTCCAATTTTCCATTGCGCCCCTCCCCATGGCTTCCATATGGCCCTAATGCTAATTTTGCAAACCATTCATAGCTAAAGAATTTACTGTCCTCTAATCCTCATTTTCTGCAGACCATTTTCATCACTCCACGCATTCCCTCCTTCCAACACACTGCCAAGATTTTCTCCACTTTTTTGTTGCTTTTAGGCATGCTTCTACTAACATGCCCTCCATAATTTGCACCTCCACCATTTTTCATCTTCTCTCCATCATCTTCTCTCGATCATTTGCTCTCCATCATCTATGCCTCCATCATCAGTACGAATACCTTACTCCACCCCATATCCTTTTGCATTATTGCATATCCTCCATATCTGTTGCGCCTAGCCTCCAACACACTCACCCTCAAGAGTCTTACCCATCTCCTTGATGAACATGGCCTCCTCCTACCGCTCATCCCCAAAATGAAGCAGCGGCATTGTTCACTGTTTTGTGTGTGAGAGTTGAAGACTCCCTTTAGTGAAAACCCTAATCCGGTGAAGATTTTGTGAAGCATGTGAAAAATTTTGGATTTGTATTTCTCTCTGAAACTGTGCAAAGTGCAAATGAGTTTGCTGATTGGGTCACCAAGGTACATCAACAGCCTTGTCAAATTATTTGTTTTCCCAATCCCCTCATTTCCCATTCCATCCAACTCATGTTGAAAAGGGGAAATGGTCATTTAATCTGAAAGGGGGTCGTGAGTGTAAAGAAATGATACCTTTATTTGTGTGGGAAGTTGTCACTATTTGTAATACTCAGGAAGTTGCAGCAGATGTCATTTAAGTGGAATACCATCCATATTTCGATTTGAAGGTGCTAAAGAAAATATCCACTGAATAACTAAATTTCTCCATATGATATTTCATTCTGTATTCCATTTTCATGGTCTTCTTTGCAATCCTCATATTTATGTTCCTTGGTTCAGTTGAGAAATCCAGTACAAAATTCTTTTCCTCGTTGTTGTATATTGTGTGACCAGCATTTGCCCCTCCGTGACAACGCACCATAATATCATAGCGTTGTGCTAAAATGTCAACAATATTTCCCTTTCCTTCATCACCCCATTGAGTTCCTAGCACTGCACATACTTGAATCAGGGATCTAACAAGATCTTCCATTTTCTCTTTCTCCTCAATAGCCTCGGTCTCCATGACGTAGGCATTCCATTTTATCCTTCTACTCTACTGCGAAAACCCTAAATCCACTTCATCTACACAAGCACAGAACTCCACCATAAGGCATACCTTATGCATCCCGTGAAGTGCATTTCTTATTAGAGGAAATTTTATCACTACCTTTTATCAGCTAAAGTTCATAGTATTTTGGAATGGAAAGTTGACTCACACTAATCTCAATCACATTTCTTCTATCAGCAGAAATTTAGTCATTGGCAATGACAGCTTGAGGAAATATGAAAATGAGGTTATCCCTCTTGTTTGTATCATCGTAGCTAATTTTGACAGTCTATGGATATTCCTCAGCCTTTGGGCCCATGGGAACGATGCACACTAACAACTCGGCATTTTTGCTATGCACATCTCGATTCAGGTTCAATTATTGGCACATGGCTATCACATTGTCCCTATATCGGACTATAAAAGGCTAGGGATACCTAATAAGACTAGAATACTCAGGATGGGAGATGATATGGCATGCAACTCTAGAAATAGCTATCCTTCTCAAGTGTTCAACAATTATGTAGTGTCCCTCTTAGCCCTTGATGCCATTATGTGCGGAAGTAGGGGTCAAGTTTTTTTTTTGTTTCGTTGGTTACTATCAATGGGTCCAACTTATTAGTGGAAAAACTTTACAAGATATTTCAGGTAAATATGTCAGAACCATGTGCATAAAAAAAAAACAATCATTTAAGAATTCCCTTTAGTGTAATTCACCATATGTCATCATCATAGTGTCCTGGAAATGACTTACCTCGCTTACCATAAAATAGGAAATTAATAGTAACATTTTCACTATATTTTTACAGTATTTACTTCCATTTGCTCAACAGGATCACATGTACAGAAAATACCACGAAGAAAACATTCAGGCACATCACACAGAGGCACCCATAGAAGGTCATGAAGCGAAGACATGAAAAAGACAAAAACACCAAAGTATGTGGTTCACCCCAAACCCTGAGCTACGTCCAGCAAACGATCGCATCCTGTGACATATATTTTCATAAAAGGTTACAATACATGCTCAACATGTTCACCATGTTTTCTTTCCCTTTTCATGGACTCCATCTCTTGGAGTAAATTCGAAGTCACTGATAACAAGAACAGAGCTAATGGTATATTGGCACGTAGCAATCATTCAAACTAAACCTCTTTTACTTAGTATTTCTTAACTTTAAATAGCCATTAACCATGTTCATGCTGGAACTTGGCCCTTGCCTACAAAAGAAGGGGGAGGATTGACAACTAAGCATAAAGAAGTTTAATGATTCAGTACATACAGCCACTAATACTAGGGCTGATAATTTTAATCACAAACCTCTGAGCTAACTTTTTAATGTTTTTTTATTTGAATCTCGAATGGATCATGTGTAATAGTTCTCCCAGCAAAACCGCACACTTGCTCATATTCTTTTGAGCTTGATTTCCAAGTTGCCTACAATTGAGCAGCTGTGCTCTGAGTTCAAAACATCCTTGCAGATTGATTTGAAGCCGTGGAAAAAAATCAAAGTTTGAACTGTAATTATAACATAACCAAGAATATTCCAGATCATTAAAACTTGTAAGCACAGCCAGATCTTTTGGGTCTCCTCTTATTTTCATACTGTAAAAGAAAAAGGAGAAATACAACACCAATTTCTACACTATAACGAATCACCAAATCGAAATGACAGGATTTCAAGGTACTACAGAAATTTATTGGCCGCGGGCCAGCACCCAAACACGAAGTCATATGGAGGCCACATGCTCATTAATTCAATGCACACCAGGACAAAGTTTTCGACAGTATGCATGCCTAGCTCACAAAATACACCATATCACTTGTTCCCCTTTTCCATAAGCAAGAAGAAAATAGACTTGACAACGTGTTCAACCCCCAGCAGCTAACGCGTGCAAGGTAATAGATACGGGAAATGTACCCCATGTCCTGTCAAGGAAAATAAGCCAACACCTCTATTTCCAAACATGGGATAGATGCAAAAGCAAGTGTAGAATGCAGAGACAGGAAATCATATTGAACATACAGAAGTTCATAGAGCTTCAAACCAAAACGCTTGATCAATAATGTAAATCAAATGATTGCAAAATTAGGGAAGACAAGAAGGAACCAGGGATATTGCGCATGGTAGTCTAGTGATTACTCCCCAGATTAATCCACTGTGGAGTCGTAAAAGATGAGGACCGACATGAGGAATCCTCAGGCCACATTAAGAACCATACATCAATCGTTAAAGCATTATAACCCTACAACAATCCTTAAAGCATACATCATTCTTTAAACCAGACATCAATCCTTAAGCATTATAACCATGCAACAATATTTTAAAGCCCACATCAATCTTTAAAATATACACCAATATTTAAAGGATTAAAACCATACAACAATCTTTTAAATCCCACGTCAATCCTTAAAATATTCACCAATATTTAAGGTATTAAAACCATGCAGCAATCTTTTGGTTTTGAGTGTTCTTTTAGGTTTCTCCATTGAGAGGTGAGGCTCTCCTAGCCTCACCTTCAATCGTTGCAACTAGATCTTGCCAAAAATGACAGATCAATTCATACCGGCAATCATAAATCAGAAAAATTCAGATACAAATATCTACTCCACTATGGAATCATAAAGAAAGAAGCAATTATTCAGTATAAATGAAAACACAAGAAGCCATTATTCATTAGAGATCAATAACGCATGGAGCAATTTTTCAGGAGAGGTAAGAAAACACGCAGCAAAAGCTCCTTCATGGGGTCTTCCTCTCCCCAACACAACCAACCTCCACATCTAAAAGGCATACAGGAATGAAAACTCTTTCGTGCCATGCCCCCCCCCCCCTCCCTGAAGAGAACCGGTAATGCCATTAAATAACCCACGAAGCAAATGATTACCCAAATGGTGCGTAGAGAATCGAGTAAGTATTTGCACTAAAAATGTTGTTGTTTTTTCTAAGGTAGACTCCCTATTTCTGGAGGTGTAGTAATGAATTAGAGGCATGCGCCATCACAACACTATATTTTAGTAAAATACCACTTCAAATTTCTCTTACTGCAGTAACATTCAATTTTTTTTACTCTATAATTAAATTCTATTTTGGGATTGTAAATACTTTCGATGTAATTCCCCCTAAATTAATAATGGTAATATTTCTATTTATAGAGTTATTCCTCCCTTCATTCTAAAGAAGTCTCTCTCTTGAAATGAGAGTGAAATTTTATATTATCCTAAATATATAAATATTAAGGCCCAGACTTTTATGTTCCTTTCCCATATTTAATTTTCCAATACTTATGCATAAATCCCCTATAAGAACCTTTGTTCAAGTATTTATAACTCCTTTTTAGTCATTAGTTTATTCATAAGGGAATGTTTAATATATGAATATATACTTATCCATGTATTAAAATACCTTATTGGCACTTTTGTGTAGATCACTTTTAGTGGAAAAAATATCCTTGATGGTAATTTTTTTCAAGAGGAGCTCTCAACTTCTTAATTAAAAATTATAGGGATGTCTTCTTGGCACTTAATAGCATAAAAAAGTATTCCAAAAATATGATAATGTCCTTGCTTTGATACCAAACGAGGAACATACTGACCCAAAACTTGTTAGTGGATAAATCAACCTATTTGCGAGTTACTTCATCTTAGGATGACCCCATCAGGCTTAGTTCATCAAGGGAATTGTTATTCTGCATATAATTCCTGAGGATTCACTGTTGTTTTAACCTTCCCCCTAGTAAATTCATCCCCAATCATTCTTAGTCACATTAATTTCCTATTCTCCTAATGCTATCAAACACATCCATACTTTTTTTATAAGGTTAGGATGGATATTTACAATGGCATTTTACTTAAAGTATGTGTAACAAACCTAAATTAGTAAAATCAAATTAATTCTTTTAATTTTTGAAAAAGAACTTAAACCTTCGAGTGACTATCTTCACAACTGGTGAGAGACAACAATATACACTATAATCGTAATGCAAATCCATCAACAAAAATTATTATCCAGGAATAGACAATGTGCAATACCCAAAGTATCAAAATTTTACTGTACTATAGCTTACTATTACAATTCTTCCTAAGATTTATAACAACTCTCGCTTTCAAGGCCATTTTAATTTATCTAACAAGTTATAACCATCAAGTAATTGAATGTCCTTTGTATTTTAGGCAACCTGTGTAATTGCGATACAACTACATGAACTATTGTTAAGACTTTCATCTAGAACTCATTCTTGCTTCCAAGATATACCTGCACACCTATCAATTACACACATTTTTTGGAAATCCATATACTATTAAAAGGATCTTTTATGCATTTTCATTTCTCTAACAATCCTTTACAATTTATCCTTCTTTGAAAAATTTACAAGTAACTTTAACATAATATTCTTACCAATGCTAATCATGAAATACTCGTAGACTTTGTGATTGAACACCATTCATAAGATGTATCCTGTAGTGTACCTCCTATACCTCAGTGCCATTAGGTGTGAAAATGGTAAATTTTTCGCTTCACTGCTACTACAAAAAGAATCAATCATGTTAGTGTCAGATGAAACATGTTCAATCCAATTCGATAAGGTCAATCTATACACATGGAAAAACAATCATTCGATGACTTACATCCATTCTCCTCGTCAGAAAATCAATCATGCAAAATACATTCCATTTACTACTACCTATGGCTTGGAATAGTTATCCTTAGGACTGGTAAATGATGAAAATGCCACTTGTAAGTCATTTATCGACTTTGTCCAAAATTATAAAGGGTCCATATTTGATCGGTTTCAAATTTGTACATTCACTTTGGAGTCTATATTTACTAACATGAATCCATAGTTGATCACCAATATCGAAATGATTATCTATACGATTCTTATCATGTCATTATTTGTATTTGTCCTGACTTGATGCTAACTATTCATGCACTGCTTACTGAATTAACTAGATCTACTGAATAAACTTTCGAGCTTTATATGTGTCCTTTTTTGTACACTCCACTGTATCTTTCCCAAAAAAAATTCTATAGGAGACTTTGGCAAGTACCCAAAACATGTCTCGAATGGACACTTCTGAGTAGAAGAGTGTATAACTTTGTTGTAGGCATGTTGTACATAATCCAACTATTCATTCCAAAGTTTAGGATGCTTACCACAATACCCTCGAAGAATATGTACCACATTTTGATTGAACACTTTTGTTTGACCGTAGATTTGTGGATGAAATGTTGTGCTTTTATTCGTCTCTATTTCCATAAGCTCCCATAAAGATGACCAAAATTTCCCAATAACGCGGGAATCTGAATCTGAAATAATCGAAGTAGGAAGTCCAAAATGGACCCATACATTTTGAAAGAACAAATGAGTAGCCATCTCAGCCATTATCTTCTTTTTACAAAGGATGAGTATACACATTTTACTAAATCTATCCACAACAACATCCAAATAGTTATTTCATTTTCTAGACATTGGTAAACCTCCTCCAAAATCCATTGAAACTCTTTTCCATGGACGAGAAAGAACTAGAAGTGGAATGTAGAAGCGTAACTTTATGTTAAATGGTTTGCTTGTTGCAAACATAACACAACCTTCTACATATTTGGACATTGTATCATTCATTTGGCGAAAACATCAAAACTTTTGTAATTGTGATACTGTTTTACCTACTCCAAAATGTCATGAAATGAGAGAAGTTCTAGCTTCTTTTATAACATGCACTCTTTCACTTTGTCGAATATAGATTTTACCAAGATGATACAAAAACTTGCAATTGATATGATAGTTCAATTATTCATTTTGATAGCCATGCCTTAGT
This sequence comes from Pseudotsuga menziesii, assembly GCA_001517045.1. Lineage (NCBI taxonomy): Eukaryota > Viridiplantae > Streptophyta > Pinopsida > Pinales > Pinaceae > Pseudotsuga > Pseudotsuga menziesii. The sequence continues at coordinate 151,581 of LPNX010062799.1, read as the reverse complement.
GATTCATAACTTTTCTTTAAAATATTCATCCTTATTATATCGTTCAACATAACTTGCATGAACTAACGGACATTGTTGAATGAGAATAAAAAAAAAAATTGGAGGTCTAGATATCATATCTAAAAATTTGTTTAGGATTTCTTTCTTATACTTAATAATTAAATGAAATTGCTGTAGAAAACCCATCCATCTGAAATTCCTTGATTGTTGTAGCTTAGTTTATGATTGTACATATTGCAGTGGTTGATGATCAATATGTATGATTGTTTCTTTACCCATTATGTAATGTTTCCACTTCTTAACACTTTGTACTAATGCATACTACTATTTTTCATATGTTGGATAGTTCATTATTTTTGTAGAGAAAGTTTCAAAAGGATATCATATTGGTTTTTTATGTTGCATTAATATTGCCCCCATTGCATAACCACTAGCATTAGTTTCTATTTAAAATGGTTGTTGTAGATCTCAAAGTGCAAGTATTGGATGGTTCACCACCCTAATGTAGGAGGTGACATTATGGGATAGTTACAACTTTTTCCTCCTCACTTGACGCATAGTGAAATTAACAACACACATAACGATGTTAACAATATATTCCATCAAGAGGGAAAGAATCAGGTGATCAAGAAGCGATGCTAGTTACTAATTGACCTTGGGAAATAGTATAGTTTGTATAATTGGAGACTATATGTCTCGATGGTATATTTCACATTCTAAATAGATATTTTTTAATTCAGACTTGAGGATTTCAAAGGATGGAACTCCTTTATAGGGCCTCTCTCTCGTAATTTCAATTTGGGAATATATTGAGTTCGCATCTTGAGAACTGTTTAATGTATCATACTTTCCCATGTCTTGGATTATGAACAAACATAGACAAGCTATTGCGATTCGATCGGTTGAAAATTTTCAAATATCCATGAGGGCATGGGCTTATAGATCCATTAGTGATAGACATCCCTCCTTGTTCCATCCTTCTAACTGGCTCAAAAAAAGGTAGATGGAGGTTGAGGATGAAACGAATTAGAGCTTGATCTTTAGTTTCTCCCATATTCTCTTCTCTTCTTATGAGTCGAGCTTCTTCTTCTTCCCAGATTCTGCTAAAGTTAATCACTTCCTTCTGGCACACATTCCTCGCATGAATGAATTCATGATCCTTGGAGGCCATTCAAGACGGCTATCACTACTTCTGCATTCTCCATTTCTTTTTCTACCACCTCAAGTTGTTCTGCATCCTGGATCTTCACATTCTTCAACTGTTTTCTCAAAGCCATCTTCTGATTTATGTTCTTGCCTTCAAATAGCTTGGTAAAGGAATCAAACATCTTCGATGTATTTAGTAAATACACTTATGGTACAAGTTGATTCGTTATTGAATCAACAATGATCTTCTTGGCCTTGACTAAGTTCTTCTTGTGTAAGGCTTCTAGCCTCATCTCCCTCTGGAACTGGAACCTCTCTACTTGTGTAGGTGTCCAATTCATTTTATTTAGGGAGATCGTATGCTTCCATGCTTGGAATTTGTCAACTTCATTTTTAGAGGAAATTTCAACTCAACATGGGCCTCCTAAAAAGAATTAATAAAATAATAGTTAAAATAATAAAATAATATTTATTAATTTTGGAGAAAGAAAAGAAAAAAACTACTTTTTTGTTTGTATTTTTGACATGTCTCCCCATGTTTTTACTCAAATTTCAATCAAGAGAGCTCTTTGGATGCAGAATTAAATGCCTCATCCAACCAGTACCCACCCGGCATACTTTTGACAAACCCCTCTACCGCAAAAAAAAGAAATACTTGAAAAAATGGAATGATGATGTCATCATTCCATTTTTTCAGGAATTTCTTGTTTTTGGGGTAGAGGTGTCCATAAAAAGTATGCCAAGTGGGTACTCATTGGATGCAGAATTCAATTCCACATCCAATGAGCTCTCCTGATCGAAATTTGATTAAAAACACGGGGAGATATGTCGAAAATACAAACAAAAAGAGTAGTTTTTTTTATGATACCTATCCCCAAATTTATATTAAAAAAGTGTTTAAGAACTATACGGTATTTTAGATTTAAAGAAATTTCATTGGATAACACATGATGACATGGAATTTGAATCAAAGTTAAAAGGCCCATTTTGAGTTGAAATTTCCTCTAATGTTATATCTTACCAATTTGAGGTGTCCGTCCTTGTTCCGGAGCTCTCTGATCTAGGGTTTGTCAGAGAAGCCCTAATTTTCAAAAATTGGAATATTTTAGATCTGATTGGAAAGAATGATAGATCTCTTCAAGGAAAGTTGTCTAATAAATTCTTTTTCTGAAAACACTAGAGGGAAACTCCTGGAACAAGAAGCCTTAGTTTTCCAATTTCTTCTGCATAAATTCCTGATACTGTTTCTTTGGTATATCTAAAATTGGCACTCCTCTATGTATAAAAATTCATACAAAGGTATCGTGGCCTATCCCTGATTCAACACGATCAGTTTCATCAGAATTGGTTTTACCAATTGGGACTTATGATTGTTTTCCCAGGGTGACCTGTTAGAGGACTATTCAGAACAATGAAGTTGTACAGACTTCCATGTGTCACTGGTTCATCTTCTGAGTCTAAATATTGGAACAAAGGAAATTATAGTCCATTCCATTTCTAGAACATCTTCATAAATTTCATTTGGACCTTTGTAGCCCAAGATATAGAAATTCTCCCTAGGTGTCTTATTTAGGGATGAATCCTCGAAGAGACTGGAACCCTAACTTGAAGGGATCATATATCCTATAATATAGTGACACTGAGGTGGAATTTTGGAAATAGTGTAAATCAATATTTTATATTTTTCCTCTGCAATTTTCAGCTCCCAAAAATTCGCCAATATTGGGATGTACCGAATGTACCAAAACTTGGCAGTTTTAGTATTCAAGGTTTTTTCTAGCTCGAGGTCAAACTAGGTTTTGAATTTCCTGGAGTTTCACCCGATCAAAAATATTGAAACAAGTCTCTAAACTTTTGATTTTTATGAGGATAGAAATCCTATGCCCATATCACTCAATAATTCCTCTTCTATAGAAAGCCCTAATTTCCACACCAAAAACTTAAAATGCTCAGAATTGAATTTCGCTTCGACAGAAAGATGCGCCCTTCAATGGAGAGTCATCCTAGCATACTTTTGTTGATGAATTGTTGAGAGAGACCCAAAAAATAAGAATCCATAGCTTTTGTAGCTGCACAAAGTCTTCTTCTCAGGTTAGCTCTGATACCATGTTTGATTTTTATCGTTCAAGCCTAGCATTATCTTAGGATCTCTAAATGAGAGAATAACATGCACAGAAATAAACACAAGAGACAAGAGACAAAAATAATTTTCCTCGAGGAAACCATAAAGGAGAAAAGCCCACAACTTCCTCATAGATAGAATGAGCACCAATGGTAGTAGTAAAACCTGAAAAGATAAAGATGATCTCCACAACTTCTGTCTCTCTCTCAAACAATGAGAGAGCTTCTCCTCTCTCACTCATGCACCCCAATCAGTGAATGTGTGTGTGATAAATAGAGAACCTCACTAAGAGTATGTTACAGGTATAAGAGGGACATTACATATGGTATCAGAGTAAATATTAAAACACTCGGACCTGATGGACTCATCGACATGTAGGTATGTTGTCAACTATGTGATGTGATTATTGTGATATTATAATGGTCACTTTAAAGGGAAATATTGCTGAACTCTGTGCACGACTTTCTGAGTATTATGTGGAATGCATGAAGTTAGTTGTGTACAGGAAAGATTATTTTTTTCTAATTTGATGAATGAGAATATATAAGACAGTATTAGTCTTATCTAGAGAAATATATGCTTAGGTGTTTTACATACATATTGATGAAGTGAAGTGCAAGTTAAGATTGTGTTTGGTGCATAATACTAATGCATCAGAAAGATATTAAAAGGGGGTAAAGCCTTGATATGATGCACATACATATTCCTTTTCGCCATCTAATAGGAACATGTTATCATGTAATTTGTTTATGAGGGTAAAATGGTACTTATTTTGGGCAAGAATGTGTGAACAGATAATGCAGGTGCTCATGGTTGCAAGAAGCAGCAACACTTGAGGACGAGAGGCAAGGATGAGGTCCTTGGTAGAAATAATATCACTTGGAGTTTGTATGATTCCCTACCTATTATGAAAAAGTTACAAAGACGATCACATTTGATTAGTTATATTGAAATTTGGAAAAACCATAGCTTCAATAATTTGTTATGTTAAGAAAATAAATTTTTTGAAAAATTATAGAAATGATCTATATATGCATCAAGTTATGTTCAACATATAATGTAAGAAATACCTTGATGATAAGAGCATGGGGAATGTCAAGCTACCACATGGATATGGTATTGAACAAGTAGGCATGAAACATCAAGTACGCCTAGGGATATGAAAGTTGTGTTTGAGGAGGAGCTTCCTGAGCTCTGGAAGAAAGAATATGTCAAGTAGATATTATGATATTTTAATGTTTGAAATGAGCTTTCATGTATGTTATGGTAACTCACAGAGCATTGGGATTGTTGCAGGTGGTGAATTGTGGAAGTCCTAGTTGGACCACAACTGAATGATCGAATGTCAGTTAATTAGGTTACCTATGAAATTTGGCTAGAGTATAGCCAAAGTAAAATGGTAAAGTATCTTGTGCTTAAAAGATAATGCTTTCTCGTTATATTGCACTATAATTATCCGAACAATAGATGGGTAAAGACATCTAAAGTTATTTGGGTTGATGAATGTTGCATAACTTTATACACTGACACTGCAGGATATGCCAAGAACACTATCAGTCGGGATTGACTGGTAGAAAAAGTATTTTCTGCCTTAAGTGATGAGGTCAAGGAATGCTGATTGTCAAATTTCAAGGTTTTATGAACAACAAGATTCAACTATGGATTATGTGGTTTATACTAACATTGTAGGTTTCACCATGATGATGACGAGTGCCACAATCAGCATGCACTACAACATACAAAAATCTGCCTGCATAAATAAGTTGCGCTCGACTTGCGCAGAAATGTGTAAGGATTAATTCCTAGATAATTTACAAGGTTATATCTCTCATAAATGATGATTAAGCCTTTGCAACTTATGGATAGATAATAAAAATTTTGAATTATTGACAGATGTTTTGACTAACCGTATAGCCGACTCAGAAGTCGGGAAAATGACGGTAAAATTAATGTGAAACACCAAGGGGTGTGCATTATGATTGGTAAAGTGGAAATCTATACTAAAGAAAAAAAAATTGCATGTTGCGGGAGCACCATGGTGTTAGGCAAGTGATTGCCACGTGAGCACATCGGTGTTAGAAATGTACGCTGCAAGAGCACAATGGTGTTAGGCAAGCAATTTCCGCGTGAGCACATTGGTGTTAGGCGCATGGTGTGGCAAGAAAATACCTAGGCAAAACTAGACATCTGGAAGACAGGACACTGTCTGATGTCGCCGAGGAGAAAACTTTTGACTGGTGGTCAAAAGGGAGAGTAACCTCAGAAATAAATGTAAGTCCACCCAAAAATTTAACTCCATGAGGAGTTCAAAAGGACAACGAAAAATGGAAGTTGTGTTGGCAGCTTTCCAAATCACTAAACTGTTACATGCCTTAATGTGAGGGAATGATGAAACTAAATTATGCTGAATTTTGGTGATACAATGATGTTGATAGAATGTAGATCTAAAGTAGTTCTGATCATAGTCTTCGTAGTTCTCGCAAAGAAGAGGTTAAAAGCATAATTCGATTGTCGCTCACCAGAGTGTGAAGATAAGCGAAGAGGGCCGGTAAGCTCAAGGATGACAAACAAGTAACACTGAGCATGGTGTTAATTCTAGGGGGAAAGGATGTAATGTCCCCCTCACACCTGGAAGACCTAGGTATGATTACGACTCGAAAGAATAGAAAATGGATCATAAACGCATCCATGAGGAATAGAAAACCCTCACCAAAATGAGGCTACTCCCGCTACAAATTAATCAAGGGAACTTGAGACATTCTAACATTATCATAACAGTGAAGAACACTATATGTATGACAAAGGTATACATTTGAGGTATGTATTATTGTGGAACATGTGACGTTACCTAAAATTATCACA
>LPNX010062799.1:130635-145338 GCA_001517045.1 Pseudotsuga menziesii | reverse complement strand
AGGTATGTAGCAATTGAATAACACATAGTGTTACACGTAATGGTGAGACGAACCTCACACACATACATGTACTGTATGTGGAACCATATATATATATCCATTGTTTATGGAAAATAGTATATATATATATATATGTTAAAGACATATACTAGTGGAAGTTATATATATATTTATATATTGTGGATTATGATCAACGATAGCAAAGAAGTATGGTACAATATTTTGGAAAAAGAGCAAACACCAATTTATTTCACGACGGGCTATAACAATTTAACTGTGAGGCGTTATGGAAACACCTGGACTTGCATCAAATTTTGAGGAGATGTTATGGCTAAATTTAAGCTAATAACCCTTGATCATGAATGCCCCATTTTGGAGGCCTTAACTACTGGCCTTGATTGAACGCCCATGGCGGCAGCATACCAGGAATTTGTAAGTGGAAGTCGTGGTAACGCCAGGGTTCTAGGGAAGGATAAGTCTCTCACTGTAAGGGTGCTGGGGGGGAATCTTTCACACCATCTTATCCTGGCCGGTTCTGGAAATTTGGGGATGGATAAAAAGAGGCTCGGCATCCTCCAGGAGGGGTCGCTGCACAGCTGCAAAATTTTACCCTACGAGTTTGGGAATCTTGTATGATACTGCATGTTATGTTTCTTGTAAATGTTGTGGCCATTTATGTATATGCCTCTATTTTTCTAGGGTTTTGACTGATAGTTATACAGTTTGAAAATAGTTTCTTTTTCATTAAATTCCAGTACGAACCTGAAATGTACCCTTGTCTGCGTTGAAATATACTTTTGGTCCTTCGTTTTGGCTTATTCAATAGCTACGCAACCCTACCGGACATATGGATATGTTTTTAGCTTATAGGATTTGTTTGGGAGTCATCCAAATCAAGCCTATGCGGCGATCATCGAGGAGGGTTCCTCACTCGATTGGAGTCATTATCCTGTAAGTTCTTCCATGAGAAAATGTCACCAGGTTCTTCTTCTCATGTTTATTTTATGCCGGGGTAAGCCAGGTCCTTTCCCCAGTGATCGTGGTCGGGCTCCTGCCTGTCGAGAACAAACCACTATCCTTTAGTGAATCCGGCTTTTTTATTTTACCAATCCCTGCGTTGTGAGATATGGTGGTATCCGCATCAGGAAATTTGTAGTTGTGTAGATTTTGGGAACTCTCAGTACAAAGACTATGGGGTGGATCTTCCTTAACAAGACCATAAAGGTGCTGATTTTCTACTCTACGCTGATGAGTTTTACTAAGTAGGAACGTTGGTGGTTATAGTCTTTTGCACATTAGCGCTGGGGCAGGACCCTGCTGATCTTTCTCTATGGGAAAAACCTGTGATAAACTTAGCACTATTAAGAATGACGTTAGTAGAGAGAAAACTCTTACCTAGCACGGGTTTGGCTAGGAATGCTTTCCCTTTTGCAGAGGTACCTATATCTTTTAAATCTGGTTTGAACCCTCAGCTTTTAAGCCTTCTACTCATCCCTCACCCGGTAAAAAATGTTTCTTGTACGCTGTCTAAAATAGATAGCACGATGCCGTTATGGAAAAGATTTACCTCATGGAGGGTTCAATCGATCTGCTAGCAGCTCTTAAAATTTTCTTCAGCCGGTAGGTGGTTTCTGCCGGATAACTGCCAAGTTTTTTGTAAGGGTCATGCAAGTGGCATCAGTTTTCTAGTAGGTTAAATTCAGGTAATAGCGAGCAACTTTAAGAGGCTAAACATGACTTACATTATCGGCGTCCACCAAAACGCCGGACAAGCAAAGGCAATTATTTTGGGCCGACTATATTCTTGTTAGAGAATAGTAAATACTCATGGACCGATTTATTGCAGAGTACTAATTCTTATCTATGTCTCTGGAGTTTGTTGAGAATGGGGATTATATCTATGATCTTAAAAGATTCCTTTACATTTCATATATCTTGTAAATGGTAATAATTAGTTATTCTAACTACTTATGCTAGTTCATTTAAATGGAATCTACTTGGTACAAAATTCTAAAGAGGATCTACCATACATTAAAAAAGGTAGATTTAAAGGATTAGCATTGCCATGATGTTTGATTATTTTGTCTTACGAATGAGTTATGCTCAAGGATTTATTAGTATCCTAAAACAGTTACATATTTTTATGTAATGATAATATGATTTTAAAGAAATAGGCTATGCGAACTATATTTTCCTTGACATAATCGTGGCAATGCTGAAAACGGATTTGAATTAGAATTGAGATCGTAGCCTTCAGTTGTGTGAAGAGACAAATCTTATTTTATATTGGTAAGCATTCAATATGCGGTGGGTATCTGACATCCACCCATTTGAAAGTCGCGCATATTTCAAAGTAAAATTCACAGTAGGCTCTCTTGGGAATGAAAGTGATAACACACGTTGCGACATGACTGAAGAGGGTGTTAACGTGAATTTCCTATATCTATATATATAGGAAATTCGTGAAATGGTTGTATTATGTTTGATGATTTTGGTTATGGACCAGCTAGCCACATTTTAGGATTTAGATTCCACCGTAAGTTTACCAAATGTTTAAAATACCTTGGACACTCAGAAGGGGGAAAATATCATCCTGAAAATTTTGTCTTATGAATGCCCATGGTAAATGGCACTTAGCCTAATCTTTCTGTAAATATTTTTAATGTTTCATGAAGACTGTATTTCTGTTAGAGGTTCCAAGAAAGTATTGGAAACAGACAGATGTAGGCCGTAACTATGTATTTGGGTTGAATGTTATAGCCTATACTCATGCCCTCGTTATACCACGGTATTTCTGGAAAAATTGAAGGCAACACTCCGTTGCAGATTGTAACCGAATAATGAAATGAATTTTGTAGGCATGCAACAATGTTTGGTGGACGTAGCCTCATGAACGAGGTGAACCACGTGAATATGGTTGTCTCTTTTGAATGTTGTGCATGTTTATTTTCCTCTTACATGATGTTTACTTCTATGTATTTTTGTCATAGTTTAAGATGCTGGAAGATCTCGTACCTTGCAAATAAGAAGTTTATACTGATGGTATGTTTAGTATTCATTATTAAGGACAGCAGGTATACACAGCTTGAATGCATAAATTTGACTAAGAACTAAGCTGTAATCCCATTCATAAGCTGTTTGTCTTATTCATGCTCACTGAAATTTCATAAGCTGTTAGTCTTATTCATGCTCATGATATAGGTATATTTTTAAAAGGGTTTTTCAGGGATTACTGCTATGGGGATGTTATGCAAAGAAATCCGTCATTTAATATAATTGTATTGACTAATGCATGGTTTAGTTCCCAGAAAATAACGGAAGAACATTCCAATATATTTTCCTGTGCTAGATTAACCCTTACTTTGCTAAGCACAAGTCATTGGTATATTTTTATGTTGTTGCGGGAAGGACCTAAGGACTTTTTGACATGGGATTAAAATCTTGGTGTTGTCTAAAATCAAGCTATACAATATGCATAGGTTTACTGGGTAAAAGATTTACACGAAGTATGAACAAGTTTAAGAAGGGATTTATTGGAAATTCCTAAAGTATGGAGTAGCCCCAAAATTATGAAACATGTCGCAAGGAAGCAATGATAAAATAAAGGAAAATTTTTAAAGGCGAAGCCTTTACCCCTATCTTCTTACAAACTTTACAATGAAGAGCTAAGAGTATGTTACAGGTATAAGAGGGACATTACATATGGTATCAGAGCAAAGATTAAAACACTCGGACCTGATGGACTAATGTTGAATTTTCATATGCTTAACTAAGACATAAGTATATCATTTCATTTTTCATAATAAAAGCATATAAAGCAGGATCAATGAAAGAAACAGTATCACAAGAACAACACAGATTTATCCTGGGAAAACCCTAAAGGGAAAAACCCAGCAAAAGCTTCCTCAATATAGATTCCCCAAAAAGGGAAAAAAGGTAAAACCAACAAGGCGATCAAAAACTGGATTCTCCTCCTTCTCCAGCAACTCCTCTCCTCCACAAGTGCGTTATTCCAAGTGAGTGTGTGTGTCTCAAATGAGGAGCACTACACCTCTATTTATATTCATCTCTTTACTGAAAGTTTACTCAATCAACATGTCGGCTTAAGTTAACTCATGTAGGCTCGAGTTACACATGTAGGCTCAAGTAACCACACTGGGGTGCTGATGACCCACATTTACAAATAGAGGGGACTACCTCATGAATCTTATTAGTTCTTCCGATTAGGAGCATCTGGGTACAATGTAATACAAGTGGTTCTCCCGATTGGACCATCGGGGACCACAAAATATACATAAATAATATTCTTCGAAGTTACAATATTTCAACACTCCCCCTTAACGAGAAGGGTATTCTACATCAACAACAACAAGAGTAGAGATAGTGGACATCATCAACATCAGAAGGGTAACACATCTATAAATCATTGGAAGCTTTTCAACATCATTTAGTCTTCATATTCAATCTTCAGTCTTCATCACCAACAACATCTTCAGCATTTTGATCTTTCAATTTGCAGCGACATATTCAGCACTTGGACTTTTTGGTCAACAACATCTTCAGCACTTTGACGGGTTCGATCAGCAACAATATCTTCAGCATTTTTATCTTTCAATTAGAAATGACATCTTCAGCACTTGGACCTTTCGATCAGCAACATCTTCAGCACTTTGACTATTTGATTAGTAATGACATCTTCAGCATTTTAAACTTTTGATCAGCAACATCTTCAGTACTTTGATTTTTTGATCAGCAACAACATCTTCAGTATTTTGTCCTTTTGATCGACAACATCTTCAGCATTTTCACTTTTCGATCAATAACAACATCTTCAGCACCTTGACCTTTCGATCAGCAGCAACATCATCATCACCATATTCTGATCTGTCGAACATAATCATCATCACACTCTGATCTTTCAATCAGAAACATCATCATCATACTCTGATCTTTCGATCAGAAACATCATCAACATACTCTGATCTTTCACTCAGAAGCATCATCATCATACTCTAATATTTCGATCAGAAACATCATCATCATGCTCTGATCTTTCAATCAGAAACATCATAATCATAGTGCGTCATCGTCATACTCTAATATTTTAGATCAATATGTCATCATCATCATATTCTGATCTTTCGATCAGTATGGCATCATCATCATTAGCAACAACCTACAATCCACAACTCAAAGAGAAAAAGTCTTTGGATCACTTTTGGACTTAAAGTCTAGGGATGATACAATCCCACCACATTCTTGACAAACGAAGTTACTATATTGATTACAAGAGAATCAGTCCCTATCACTTTAGGACTAAGTCCAAGGACGATGCAATCCTACCACATTCTCGACGACCAAATTCACCGGATACAATTACGGGATAATCACTTCCTATCACTTTAAGACTTGAGTCCAAGGATGATGCAATCCTACCACATTCTCGACAACTGAAGTCACCGGATACAATTACATGATAATTTCTCCCTATCACTTTAGGACTTGAGTCCAAGGATGATGCAATCCTACCACATTCTCGACGACCGAAGTCACCGGACACAATTACGGGATAATCACTCCCTATCACTTTAGGACTATGTCCAAGGATGATGCAATCCTACCACATTCTCAAGGACCGAAGCCACCGTATCTATTATGGATGGATGTCCCGGGATGATACAATCCCTCTTCATTCTCGAAGACCGAGGTCCTCGGATCACTTTAGGGAAGGTGCCCAAGGATGATACAATCCCATCACGTTCTCGATGACCGAGGTCACTAGATCTATTATGGACAGATGTCCCGGGATGATACAATCCCTCTGCTACATCACTACTCCCCCTTTCAAGGAAGGTCTTTCTGAACAACACCAAGCTTGTCTTGAAAGTGTTCAAACTCTACTCGAGGCAGAGGCTTCGTCGGTACATCATCATCCAAGGCATCATCATCTACGTCTTCAATATATGAATACAAATCTATCGCCATGTGTTTCTCTAGTATGTGAATACTAAAAGCATCATTATCTATATCTTTAGTATAGAAATACTGAAATCATCATCATCTCTATATTAAGTATAGAAATACTAAATCACCAGCATCTACATCTACAGTATCATTATCTTCATCTTATCTTGTATGTAGAAATACCGGATTTCTATGTGTTACATGGAACACAGGGTTCTTTGTCATCAAAACTATGGTAATCACATAGAATCATTGTTGTATCCTGCTTCAGGTCAAAGAGACCTGATATCGGCTTCTGAAGCCATATGGCTTCATAACATAGTAGAGCAATCTGCTATATATTCTGCTTCAACTGAGCTAAGAGAAACACTGGACTGTTTCCTACTAAACCATGAACTCATAGCAGACCTCAAAGCATATACCTGATGATACAATCCCTCTTCATTCTCGAAGACCAAGGTCTCCGAATCACTTTAGGGAAGGTGCCCAAGGATGATACAATCCCATCACGTTCTCGATGACCGAGGTCACCGGATCTATTATGGACGGATGTCCCGGGATTATACAATCCCTCTTCATTCTTGAAGACCGAGGTCTTCGGATCACTTTAGAGAAGGTTCCCAAGGATGATACAATCCCATCACGTTCTCGATGACCGAGGTCACTAGATATATTATGGACAGATGTCATGGGATGATACAATCCCTCTGCTACATCACTACTCCCCCTTTCAAGGAAGGTCTTTCTGAACAACACCAAGCTTGTCTTGAAAGTGTTCAAACTCTACTCGAGGCAGAGGCTTCGTCGGTACATCATCATCCAAGCCATCATCATCTACATCTTCAATATATGAATACAAATCTCTCGCCATGTGTTTCTCTAGTATGTGAATACTAAAAGCATCATTATCTATATCTTCAGTATAGAAATATTGAAATCATCATCATCTCTATATTCAGTATAGAAATACTAAATCACCAGCATCTGCATCTACAGTATCATTATCTTCATCTTATCTTGTATGTAGAAATACTGGATTTCTATGTGTTACATTGAACACAGGGTTCTTTGTGATCACAACTATGGTAATCACATAGAATCATTGTTGTATCCTTCTTCAGGTAGAAGAGACCTGATATTAGCTTCTTATACCATATGGCTTCATAACATAGTAGAGCAATCTACTATATATTCTGCTTCAACCGAGCTAAGAGAAACACTGGACTGTTTCCTACTAAACCATGAACTCACAAAAGACCTCAAAGCATATACCTGATTTAATTTTCCTGTCTGAGATACTTCCATCCCAATCTGCATCTGTGTAGCCATACAATGTATACTCATGGCTAGCATCATAGTATTGACCAAAGTCTATAGTCCTCATGAAATGTTTTGCAGCTACTATGTTGCAATCCTACCACATTCTCGACGACTAAAGTCACCAGATACAATTACGAGATAATCACTTCCTATCACTTTAGGACTTGAGTCCAAGGATGATGCAATCCTACAACATTCTCGACGACCGAAGTCACCAGATACAATTATGGGATAATCACTCCCTATCTCTTTAGGACTTAACTCCAAGGATGATGCAATCCTACCACATTCTTGACGACCGAAGTCACCGAATACAATTACGGGATAATCACTCCCTATCTCTTTAGGGCTTGAGTCCAAGGATGATGCAATCCTACCACATTCTTGACGACCGAAGTCACTGGATACAATTACGGGATAATCACTCCCTATCACTTTAGGACTTGAGTCCAACAATGATGCAATCCTACCACATTCTCGACGACTGAAGTCACCGGATATAATTATGGGATAATCACTCCCTATCACTTTATGACTATGTCCAAGGATGATGCAATCCTACCACATTCTCGAGGACCGAAGCCACCCGATCTATTATGGACAGATGTCCCAAGATGATACAATCCCTCTTCATTCTCGAAAACCGAGGTCTCCGGATCACTTTACGGAAGGTGCCCAAGGATGATACAATCCCATGACATTCTCGATGACCGAGGTCACCGAATGTATTATGGACAGATGTCCCGGGATGATACAATCCCTATTCATTCTCGAAGACCGAGGTCTCCGGATCACTTTAGGGAAGGTGACCAAGGATGATACAATCCCATCACGTTCTCGATGACCAAGGTCACCGGATCTATTATGGACAGATGTCATGGGATGATACAATCCCTCTGCAACATCACTACTCCCCCTTTAGAGGAAGGTCTTTCTAAAAAACACCAAGCTTGTCTTGAAAGTGTTCAAACTCTACTCGAGGCAGAGGCTTCGTCGGTACATCATCATCCAAGCCATCATCATATACGTCTTCAATATATGAATACAAATCTATCGCCATGTGTTTCTCTAGTATGTGAATACTAAAAGCATCATTATCTATATCTTCAGTATAGAAATATTGAAATCGTCATCATCTCTATATTTAGTATAGAAATACTAAATCACCAGCATCTACATCTATAGTATCATTATCTTCATCTTATCTTGTATGTAGAAATACCGGATTTCTACGTGTTACATGGAACACAGGGTTCTTTGTCATCACAATTGTGGTAATCACATAGAATCATTGTTGTATCCTTCTTCAGGTCAAAGAGACCTGATATCGGCTTCTGAAGCCATATGGATTCATAACATAGTAGAGAAATCTGCTATATATTCTGCTTCAATCGAGCTAAGAGAAACATTGTACTTCCTACTAAACCATGAACTCATAGCAGACCTCAAAGCATATACCTGATTTAATTTTTCTGTCTGAGATACTTCCAGCCCAATCTGCATCTGTGTAGCCATACAATCTATACTCATGGCTAGCATCATAGTATTGACCAAAGTCTATAGTCCTCATCACATGTCACTACTACATTTCGACCAAAAATCCGACGGCCGTCATGTCGGATTTTCGACACTTTCCTGTCGCATGTACGACACGTTGATTTTTTTAAGCGTCGAAAACTTGCCGTCGATTAGCCGACACTTAAATAACCGTCGGTTAAGTGACACTTATGTAACCATCACTTAAATGTAAAGCGTCTCTTAAGCGACAGAATATTTTCGACGGTAGTAAAATTTGTTTGAGAAAATAGCCTTCATAACCGTCGCTTAAGCGACAAATATCAACTAAAAGCATCAGAAAAGCGACACATATTACTGTCGGAAAAGTGACACATATTAAAATAAACGTCCAAAAAGCGACACATATTACCGTTGGATAAGCGATGGCTATCTAGAAAAGGCGTCGAAAAAGCGACAGTAGAAACCGTCGCTTAAGCGACGCTTGTGGAATTTTTTTTAAAAAAAATTAAATTTTTTTTTTTGCTAATTCTTATACATATATTTTAAAAACCAACTCCTATCAAGTTTGCCTCATTAAATCCTTCAGTTACTTTTACAAAATCTTCATATGAAATCACTGGTTATGCAACCTGTGACTTCATAAGAGTCCAATGAGTAAACAACATATCACAAAAGTGCTGACACCTACAACTGGTATAATTACATTTTTGAAAACTGAATGATTTCTTTGTTTTGGAGAAGCAGAAGGGGGACACAGAGGTAAGTATATTTGTTGTCCACAAAGTCTAGGATTTCCCATCAATGAATTGGAAGCTATATTCTAAAAAATCCCTTCCTTGGGGATTTCCTCCCTCAAATTGTTGAAAGAAAAATTCAGAGTGTGAAGCATTCGAAGTTTTCCAAGGGACATTGGAATTGCACCTGATAAGTTATTTGATGAGAGATCTATCTTCTCCAAATTTTTGAATTCACCAAATGTATTTGGAATTGAACCTTTTAATGCATTATGAGAGAGATTGAGTTTAACTAGTCCTTTGCAACTTCCGATTGCATCTGGGATGACACCAGTTAACAGGTTGAAAGAAATATCAATAGTTTGAACCATAGCCATTTTACTAATCTCAGGAGATTTGAAATAAAACTGGATATTTGAAAAACTTGCAACTTCTCGTGGTATGCTTCCATTGAATCTGTTCCAAGACAGGTCAAGAAGTTCCAGATGCCAACAGTTACCAAGAGCAGCAGGTATTGTTCATGATAACTGGTTTTCCGAAAGCAGCAACCTTATTAACTATTTAAGGTCACCAAAAGAATGAGGTATTGGGCCAGAGAGCATATTTTGGTGAATTGACATGCTTCCTAGTTTTCTTAGCTAAGAAATCTCAGTTGGAATGCTTCCTTGTAACTTATTGTTCCTCAGGCGCAATCTTTCCAACCTCTGGAACATGCCCAATTCTGGTGGAATTCTGCCACTTAAGAGATTGTCAGCCAGTGCAAGGTATGTCAAGCTTCTCAGGTTGCCAATTTTGTGACGTATGCTTCCATGTATACTGGTGTTAGATAAATCTAGTAAAGTGAGGTTGTTAGATAGCTGGGCTATGGAAACAACCAGAATTCCACCCATAGGATTGTTGGAAAAATCTATTTTCTGTAGGTGGGAGCAATTAGTTAATGCAGTCAGAAAAGGAAAAGTGGGAGTGCTAACAAGTTGGTTTTCATGGAAATAAAGGATTTCAAGAAGGGCCAATTTACCAAGCTCTTTCGGCACGATTCCCGTGAACCAAGGAGCATCATCTCCAATCTATTTAAAGAGGACCAGCCTGAAATCTATTTAATAAAACTGTCCCATATTCAAAGAGGCATTCCATCATCACAGAAACTTCTAAGAAACATGATGCAACTTTTTTTGTGGCATAAAATGGCACAGTAACTGAACCATATTTTACTCCAGTACCATAGCCTTCAATTTCATTCACATCTATTTGGTTATATTTGGTTAGTGGCAACCAATTATCTCTGCCCTTAGCCCATAACAGTGTATTCTCTGTGAAGTAGCCTGATGCATAATGTTCTGTATAGAAAATCCAAAAAGTGTTTCAGTAATCGTAACCAATCTACTGTATGACAATAAAAATCACAAGTTCATGTTCTAATATCAAATCCTCAAAAAAGTGACATGTTTCCCCTTCATTGACAAACACATCCCTGCAAGGGAAGCGTTAAACATCGGAAGCCATGATGACCATTGAGTCAGGCTAGGTGGTCACACACTCCTATAAAGTATATGAAGTGTACACCTCTTCATAGGTGGTTCTTTCTTGGCACTTAGTTAAAGAAAACTTATTGATGTTTCCATACCTTTCCTGTTTCCTACAGTTTTGAAAATGCAAGTTTCAGTATTTATACATGTTTCAGAAATTTTACCTCTTTGCTTGTATCACACAGCATAGTTGTAACTTGTATATGATCTCTCCAATATTATCTATAAGCACTGTTTCTGCCAGCTTAAAACAAAGATTAAGAACCAAAAACTAAAATAACCAACTTAAGTGCAGCCTAGCAAAGAAGAGCTTGAAAGGTAAAATATATTTGCACATCAGACCAGTCTGATTAGAGAATCTACAAGCGGGCATGAAGATGATGCTCTCTTTGGAGATATGTTTTCAGAGGCTAGCAGGCAAGTAGTCATCTCTGATGGACATGAACAGCCCTGCTCTGCAAATGACAGTGTTTCTGACTCCAGTAATATTCCTTTACAAGGAGCTGTTGAAGTGCTTAGTTTTATTAAAGAGTGCATTTTTTCTCCAGATTGGCATTCTTCTATTTACAAAGAAGCCTGTCACCAATTTAATGAAGAACATGTTAGTGCTCTTTTACGAATGCTACAGCCATAGCTTTCAGTTGATGAAAGAATGGAGGGGGCTGGTGTTTCAGATATGTCCTATGAAAAACACTTCCTTGAACATTTTCACAGAGCATGCTTTAACTTGTTACATGAACTTGTTATTGAACTTGATATACTTCTTTAATGCCCTGCCATCATGATGCCAGTTCTTCCCTGCACCGCCACCATCCCTGTTGATGAAAATTATTCAGAATTAGAAATACCAGGAGCATGTCAAATTATTTAATTGCACTTTGAGCTTCTAAAAACAACAATAACATCTGAAATCACAGTCTATGTATGTACATGTGCAGGAAACAATGGAGAGGAATGCCAACAAGGAGTTCCGTGTTGGCCACACCATTTACCACAAATGGAAATTTGAATATTTTAAAAACAAAAGTAGGACACTAACATTCCAATTTTTTTAATACAATGAATGTTATGCCAATACCTAACTTACCAAAAAAAGTACAGCAGCCTATCGGTTCTAGGAGATATGGCCCAAAAATGGCAGCCTATGGTTTGATGGATGCTATTCCCTTTAAACATGGGCCAAAACAGGTTGGCATTTCTGTGTCCGTTTAAATTTTTATCATGCCATTTCCCCTTTCTAGAAAAAGGGCAGAAGCAGTAAATGTTTCTAACAAGAAATTGCCATATCTAGGTCATTGACTCATTTATTGTTTTAAAAAACAGAAAAATAATATTAAAAAAATTAATAATAAAAATTAACTTGATTTACTCATTACTAACCCTAAAGGCACTAGTGTCATTAATTCATCACTTTAAAGTTTTAAACAACACAGTACTTTGAAGTTGGAGGCGGAAAGGGTTTTTGAAGAGGTTTCCAAAAGTGAACAGTGAGCCATGGAAAGATGAAATTAAAATTAGTCTTGAATATTCTTGCAGGAGGTGAAGAAATATCCCAACCTCCTGTATACCCCTGAGAAGTATTTGAAAATAGAATAAAATTGAAACAACATGCAGTTTTCCAAGGACATCCACAGGGTCCAGTTTGGGAGATGACTCCTTAAGACTCAAAATCTGCAAAGGCTACGCTGGTTTTATTGTTGAGAAAGTGAAAGCTACATATTTAGGGTGCTTAAATATCCAAGAAGTTTGTGCAAGTCTTCCATCCCTATTTCATTTGGAAGTTATTCTCATGGCTTTTCATTCTTCAAATGCATTTGAAAAAATCAAAATGGCAGAGAATATTTTTTCTACACTCAGCAATGTAAGTTGTCCTCCAGTGGAACTTAACAGCACACAATTGGTTTGTTGGTCTTTGCTAATTTCAAGACTGATGTTGATTCTTTGGCACATGATTCTCCACTCTACAACCTTCCCATCCTGGTTGATGTTCAATATAAGAAATAAGTTAATACAGATTACACAAGGATGAACTTTTCATCTTCCCACAGGAACAGGCTATTTAGATTATTTAGATATTGATGTTAAGGAAGCTGGTGCTTTGCAATGGAGTCCTAAATTGGGCAGAGACAAAATGAGTCCATGGCAAAGCACCGGCTTCCTTAACATCAATATCTGATAGAGTGATCCATCCAAGTACAAAACAATATCTCTCAAGTATAAGCTCATGCACTTGGGTTTTGATGCTGAGCAAACATGAAGATAAATAAGAGCAAGAACATGAAGAAGGAATCTGATGCACATGTAGTAGGTCTCCAATAGCCACAAATGAGGCAGATTCAATGCTCATGTTGTAATTACAACTAACAACAAATTTGTGGGTTTAATACATTTTTGTTAAGGAATTTAGGATGGTAACCCATGGTCTTCTCTGTGTAAAAAGATACCATCCTCTCTCTCTCCAATAGCCACATCTTTCAGTTGATGAAAGAATGGAGGGGCTGGTGTTTCAGATACGTCCTATGAAAAACACTTCCTTGAACATTTTCATAGAGCATGCTTTAACCTGTTACATGAACTTGTTATGAGGCGTTCCTTATCCATCGAACTTGAAGAACACCTAGTAAATCAAGTTCTGAAGGTAGAGGATGGGAGGTTTGCTTATACTAATGATTCTCTTGTTCTTGTAGCTCGTATTCTGATTATAAGGACATCGCATTTTTAATACAAGTTTCTATAGAAATTTGAAATTACAGGCAGAGCTCTAACTGCCTCATAAATAAAGTTATAAATGCACTAAAAATTAGAAATGATAAGACCAGTCTAAAAAATAAATGCACTCCAGCATAAATATGGAATAAACAGCTAGTTGAAGGGAATCCTATGAACGCAATTAAATCTTATCACAACAACAGAGCATGCAACATAGAGCTTTCGCACCTATGGTAAGGAGTTTGACATCACAAATATGAGCATTTTATGGATTCTCTAGAAGCCTGTGCAATGACAAAGGCCTCTTATTTTTTACTCCCCGTACCAAATTTATCAGCAAGGTAGTTGACTAGGAGCTAGTGATTCTAGATGAAAATAATCCCAAGGGCTTAGAGAAAGAGAGTCCATTTGTCAGGAGGCTCTGTTGTACATATGGAAAAAAAACATGTGATGACATGCATTCCCACATAACAACTAAGAACTAACAGTTGCTTCAAATCATATATGCTACTAAATCATTATAAAGAGTTTCTTTTAAATACATAAACTGCATTAGCACTAGAGCATTGAACACATTTTAAGATACTAACATTTGTTATGGCCGAATATAAACTCTGCACCAATTCTCTTGCAATACATGTGACTGGCTCTGCCCTCCTTAATGTAATGCATTACCTTTTCATTCATATTGGCCAGAGTTATGCTGAAGTAATTCATCCACCATGCAGAGCAACATGAAATTTCTGGTCTATGATTTATGTTATAAATGTGTGCCTCAAAATATCTTTTACACGATTGTATGGAGCTTCTTGTTGGAATCACAAGGAAAATGTCAGCCAAAAGTACAAAAATTAATGATCTGGATTAGAATGAGAACAAAATGAAAGAGCATGCAAGATTGCAGGTAGAACACAAATATTGCATTGAAAGCA
>LPNX010062799.1:106794-130493 GCA_001517045.1 Pseudotsuga menziesii | reverse complement strand
TTCAGCTTACAGGCCTCTCTCTAAGGACAAAAATAATGTTCTTTTTTTACATGATGATGGTAGTTTGCAGATCTTCTCATTTGGAATGGGTAGTGGAACTTAAGGATTGGAATTACTAAGACATGATTGCAACATCAATTCAGAGCAGGTGAAAAAGCTAGGCCCTGGAGTCCTCAGTAATACAGCAAATGCTGGGATCAACCCAGAATTTCCACTGGAATTCTTTGAAAAGACAAGCTGCATTACTACTAATATTGCAAGATTTGCATGCAAATGGAATGTTTCACCATTCTGAGATGGTGAAACATATTTTTGGGAATGTCATTAGGATTTGGCAGTGCTCAAGAGTCTGCTCTATTTTCCCTATAGGTTACATTTTTACCAAAAGGTTAGTTCTTTGCGTGCTTTTTGTACCATGAGGCATGATAAGGTGCATCACCAGCTGTTGGCTAAGGGTGCCTTACTGATAAAAGATGCTCAATATTTAGATCCGGTAGCTTATTCAGATTTTATTTCTGAATTAGTAGCCTTACGGAAGAGGATATAAGCTCCATTGTATATACCCTCCACCTTTTGATTTGTTGTTTGTATATACTTTTATGTAAATATATGATGCATTTTTAACACAAATAGTAAAAAGAAAGACTGACATTGCTCAAGCATTTATGCACGACTAGAAAATGGTTTTTCATGCCCAAGAGATATCTTAGGAGCACAAGGAAGCAATTCAAACCTGCCAGGATGTGGTTCCAAATTACTTTAATCTATGTAAATGGCCCAATGTGACCCACAACTCTCCTTGGATGAAATTGTAGAACCTCTAAAGGTAATCGGTGAAGATAACTCACCATCCATGTACATTTTATAATGCCACAAGGAATTTCACAAGACCTGATCTCTATAAAATATAGCCGAAAGCCTTAGGGAATCAGTCATGGAAGAGATGATTCAGAAAGAGGATATTAAAATGATACCACAAGGAGGCAATCCTAAACAAATTTCAAGATGAGCTCGTTCCCTATCACATTACCTAACATTTCATACAAGACTTTACTCAATTCACTGACAGTCAAGGGTTGTGAGGATAGTTTATAACACCATACTAGTTTAAGGGCACCCATGAAACCATTGTTTGGAGAAATATCTAGACTTCTAAGCATCCATCTCTGTGAAACAATGAGATGTTCCGAAGCAGGTGACTACTTTATTTGTTCTTTAGTTCCATCCAACTCCAGAAGAAAGGGGAAATATAGTCCCTGGGAAAAGAAATAGAAAATTTTAGAGAGCTCAAGGTCAACATGGTTTCAACAAAACATACAATGATCATACCTAAAGGAGACACTGTGGCCCTTCACTGGCGATATGGAAACTCTCAACAACCCCCATTCCTGGTCCAAAATGTAAGGTAATGCCAGACTGTGCACACAAATGTATCCAAGAACACGTACACAGACAAAAAGAAAAAGAAAGAGATGGGGAAAAAATAAAACAAAAAATTTCAAGCATCAAATGAAGTGTAGTATAATAGGTAATTTGAGAAATAATATTTTATTGTACATCCTCCACTCATCCACTCAGTGCATTTTTTCATTCATTTCAAGATCAGAAATAAGTTGTACATCTTATGCTGACACAGAAGTAAAAATAAGACAAGAAAATAAAGCAAGAGTGGACTCACCACACGAAGCATAGACTGCCAAAAGCTTGGTGGTGAAGGTGGTCCACCAAATGGATCATTTGGATCACCATTTCCATTGTCAGAAGGACCTCCAGGACCCATGCCATATCTACCCATTGGCCCCCCTATCCCATTATTATACATTCCACCAAACCCATTTGATCCACCATATCCTCCTCTATACATATTGTTTCCATAAAGACCACCACCATATGATCTTGCCAACCCATAGCCTAAATTGTAATTTGTCATAGAACCATAACCTGAATTATAATTTGCCATAGAACCATACCCTGAATTCAGCAGAATACAAGGTTGTCAAATGTGGAATGTTAGGGCCAACTTCCAAAAGTATACAACTCACAATACTAATCCTAAACTTCTCTGAGTTCTCAGAGATCTATATACCCTTTGAAGATTTTCTATTCAGTTTACAGTTTGACAAGTATTGTTGTTGATAAGTGATTTAACTGAGTGGAAGAAATAAAATAAATATGGAATTCAAACACTGAAGGAAAATAAATAAAAAAATAAAACATTTTTTATGCCTGGAAAGTGTCAAAAGTTTCCAGCTAACATCCTTTACAGACAAAATAATAACAATATTGGATTCAAAACAATACATTTCACTATTCTACCAATGAAATTGTTTATAAGGGCATACTTATTAAGTAGAATACAGTATGACAAATTGACAACTAGATCTTTCAATAACAAGCTAAGAACATGCCTTTTCATTTTGAAGGATACTTCCAAATACCTCTGAAGTGTGAGTGAAAATTATGGAAAACTGGAAGGTGACATGGGTTTGTTTTCAATTTATGCTTGCTTTCGAATCTGGAAGGTGACTTGATATCGTCATTGATCAAAACATCTGATGAGAAATTTGAGGTCAGCTTAACTGGGTTTAAGACACCCTAAATAACTCAGAAAGCAGTAAACTAAACTCTAGACCATTTGCACCTTTTCTCCGGCAAGTTTTTTGGCCAAAATCCGGCTGAAATTGTTCAAAGGATAGTTTTCATTGATTGGAATTTCATAATTTGGGTGCCCCAAGGCTAATCGAGGATCCTAAATCCATTTCTGTGGGAAAAATTGCAATTTTAACACTGAAAACCTCATTTTCAACAACAAATCGTGTTGCCAGATTCTAACCAAACTGTCTTGAAGAGGTGCAAATGGTCTAGAGATTAGCCAACTCCACTTAGAAATGCAACTCTCATCCACATCAGGCATTTTTAAAATAACGTGGTTGGCCTCCTAGCATATTTGGGCACCCAGGACAAAGAGTTGCAAAGATGTAAATATGACTTCCAGAGCCTTTGACCATGGAAGATGACTGGCAATCAAAATTGCCAAGGATGGTAAAGCACCCCCTTTATCCACCCCATGGTTGTAAATTTTGCACTTATTTGGCCACTTTATCTTTGTTAGCTTTAATACTTCAAATATTGGTGCCCCTCCATTTATTTCAGAATCTCTATGCCAACTTATCCGGCACATATGAACTCAGCATACGCTCTCTTTTAGATCATGGCCATCACACCTTTCAACAAAGACATTGATCTTCTCTGTTCAGCACCCATCCTTTTGCAGGCTCCAACATTTACAACTCAGATTTTAGCTCTCAGTTCTCTTCACTCCCATGTATAACGCTAAGAATTCAGCCACGGGGGAAAAGGAGGCATCCCTGAAATGCAGAACAAACACTATCTTTGGGGAATGCTCCTGCTTCAATATTTAAGCCAATTTAAAGAAATTCTTCCCAAGAGAACCCAAGCTCCACTTGAGCCAAGCCTAGTTTGACCACTTCATACAAGA
Organism: Pseudotsuga menziesii; assembly: GCA_001517045.1. Lineage (NCBI taxonomy): Eukaryota > Viridiplantae > Streptophyta > Pinopsida > Pinales > Pinaceae > Pseudotsuga > Pseudotsuga menziesii. The sequence continues at coordinate 126,994 of LPNX010062799.1, read as the reverse complement.
AGCCAGTCTTCACCATCTCTTCCACTTAGATTCTTTGCAAGACCCAGTAAGCACCAGGAAGAGGCATGACTAGCCCTGGGGGGCCTGGGAAGCAGACTGGAAATAATTGACGAAGAGGGTAAAAAGAATCCCAATAAATTTTGGAGAATTAAGAGTGTTTAAGAGAGGAAACCTAAATTTATAACGCACATCCTTACTGAAATTGAATACCTCAAAAGCAACATAAATAAGTTTGACTGTGGTCTGGAAGATACAAGAGATGGCATCTTCCAAAATGAATGAGGAATTTGCAGGAAGATTGAAAAATAACTCACATGTGATGAACCACTAATAATAGAAGAGGAATCTGCCCTATGAGGAGGCAATGTATATGCACCCAAGCCATTCCCATAAGATTCCAGCTTCAGCTATGTTTTTGAATGTTCAGCTTATTAGGGATGAATTAGATAATATAAGAATATTCTATGAAGAATGTATGTAAGCCTTCAATATAAGTAGGACTACCTTATGGGGGTTTAAGACAATGCTCGGTAGAGAGGGACCTGAAGCCTAGGTCCTCTTTGTTTTGTATACTATGTAATTCTACCTAATTTTGGAAGCTGTTAATATAAAAACATTTTTCTGCAAAAAATTAACAACTTCATTTGCAGCTTTATGGGTACTCGGCACTTAGCAGACTTATCAGACAGTGAACTATTCCAACTTGGATTGCTAAAAGCCAAAATTTAAAAGGATCAGCTGAGCTAACTGTCCTTTCTAGAGGATACATCGCTATGATTTCTCTGAACCAAAAAAATAGAGATATTGTTTTGAGGTGAGAACCCATGGTTTATGGCTGGAGCAGGTAACATTATAAAAAATTTGTAGGCTTGATTTTAATCCCATGATCAATTCTCCTTAGACAATCCTAATTTGGTTGAAACTTATAGGGATGCCTCTAGAATTTGACATGGGTTTGTTTTGAAACTATGGAAAACTTTCTAAGAAAGATTTTCCCTCAAATGGGAACATGGAGAAACATTTCCCAAGGATTTTCTCCATCTCAGAGGCATGGGGCACATTCCCCAGCCTATGGGGCACACCCCTATGGAACACTGAGTAAAAACCTTGAATAATGTGTTACCCACCTTTGCTTCAGCCATCTACATGTCTCTATCTAGATTCAACAACTACAGGTGGTAGTCTTCCACTGTCAACTGTCTGGAATCTAGGATTCTAGGTTTGTCCATTATGTTTTTTATGAGCACTTCTAATTTGAGAGAGTAGAGGCCTCTGCTTCAATCAATCAACAAGATAGATTATGGATTCCTGCCTTTCATTTAATCAATTTGGAAGGAAAATGAAAATCCAATCTCTAAGAAATCGTGGCTAAGGGCCGGCTTGTCAATTGGATAACTTCCTGTAAAGAAAATAGCCAGTATCAATGACGGATTGGGAGTTATGCTTGTGTAGTAGTTATTAGGGCTGAATTTATCCAATCCCTGCCAAATTGCATGAAAAGGACCATTTTGGTCGGAGCTACATTTGTAATTTTTCTACCCATCAAAAATCCCAAATATAAATAATAATTGAGAAAAAATGCTATCGGCTACTCCGTTTATATTCTTGGATTTTTTTCTTTCGCATATCCAAATGTGTTGTCAAGCATCCACTTTACAAGTTAGAGAATTAAACATATTTTTTCTTTCCATGGTGTGTTGAGAGTCATCTATCTATCCTTGTATTTCACTCATTAAATCATGAGAACTGCTCAAAATTTCAAATCAAATATTTCCATTCGATACCCTTATTCAGGCATCTGGTGGCATCCCCATTTATCCATCCATCTTGAAATTGTAAGCAGACCTCCCAAGCCACGGTGAGAAAGAGTTGAGCACCTAATAAGCATGCGTTATGTTTGGGCCTCTACAACTCAAAATCAAAGTAAAAACCTTGAATTACCTTTTGTCCACCTTTTCTTTAGGAATCTACATGTCTCCATCTAGATTCAACAACTACAGGTGGTAGTCTCCCACCGTCAACTGTCTGCTGTGTACAATATAGGGTTGCCAATTATGTTTTTGCCAGTCTAGGGTTGCCATGATTACGCCAAAATGATTTTTGCCCAAATTTCAGAAACAAAAAAATACATAAAGTAGTAGCAATATCCACACCAGTGTCAGCCACTAATCATTACAGCCCAAAAATCGAATTGTAGAGATTTTTCCAAAAACAATATTGAATATTAGCATAGTAATTGCAAATTTATGAAGGGAGCCCAACATATCAACGAACACTGTAAAATCTTAATCCAAGAAAACCTTGGAGAAAAGAGCTAAAAGAAAAAGATGATAATGGCTCTCAATTCATGGATTTAAACAATAGCAGCAACCAGGAAGGAAGAAAACAAAAAAGTGGGTGAAATAGAGAAGAAGAGTAAGTATAACTCGCTTACTAGAGGCATCCATGGGCCTCTATCGCCCTTTCAGAAGAAGCTCGATCGGTCAAAATATATGTAGCTTGAGTGTTACAAACCACAATTAAATGGCCAAAATCCCCTACTAGCGCTTGAATTTCAGAGTTTCAGTCCAATTTGGTTAAATCGCAAATACATAACACAAGATTGAACATAAATCTTTAAGAAGAGATGGAAACGAAGGAAAGGAATGGGTGGATTCGCCCCTCCACAGGCTTACCGGCATGCATACAATCCAACCCACCCTAAAATCTATATCAGCATCGATGCGAATCAAACCACAGTTCTCTTGTTCACGGATAAAATCCAGCTCAAACATTCCAACGATGAAATGAAGGTTTAGTGAAGGTGAAATGTTTAAGGAATTATCTTTTTTTTGATGCGCCGTCGCTTAAGCGATGCATAAACAAAGAATTGGAGCTTTGATGAAATGTTTAATGAATGATTTTTTTGATGTGTCGTCGCTTAAGCGACACTTATGAGGCTGGCCATCGCTTAAGCGATGCTTATGGCCAAAATTTAAAAAAAAAATTAACTTTCTGATTTTTGGTAGGTTTAAAAGAAAAAATCCACGCGCCGTCGGAAGTAACCGTCGGATTTTGGATCGAAATGTAGTAGTGTGTTTTGCAGCTACTAGGTGAACCCGTCTTGGTTGAACAAGATATTGACTTAAGGTGTTCACAGCAAAACAAATGTGTGGTCTGGTATTTTTTAAGTACATCAATGACCCAATGATCTGTCTGTAGCGAGTCACATCCACTAACTCTAATGAGTCATCAGCTAACAGCTTCAGGTTGGAGTACATGGGTGTGGCCATGAATTTGCATTTCAGCATATTGAGTCTCTTCAATATCTCTACCACATACTTTCCCCGGTTGAGAAAGATTCCTTCTGAACTTTGCCATACTTCCAGACCTAGGAAATAATGCATTAACCCAAGTTCTTTCATCTCAAATTCTTCTGCTAGTTTCTTCTTACTTTCCATGATCTGTTTCTCATTCCCTGTCAAGAATAAGTCATCCACATATAGTAATAGAAAGACAGGTACATCTTCTACAACCTTGTAGGAAAGGTTAGGATTGACTTTACTCTTGGAAAAGCCCATGCTCATCAGGAAACTATCTATTTTTCCATACCAAGCTCTGGGAGCTTGCTTCAGGCCATAGAGGGCCTTCTTCAACTTGCATACTTGATTCTTTCTGTCTTCAACTTCAAATCCTCGTGACTATTCGATGTAAAACTCTTCCTCAATCATACCATTAAGGAAGGCTTGTCTTTACTTCATCATGGAAGAAACTACCATGATAGTTTTGAAGGAAATGTACCTTGCTTCCAGAAGTAAGTGTCTCTTCAGAGTTAACTCCCTCTTTCTGATAGAAACCTCTAGCCGCAACTCTTACCTTACTTCTATCAGCAACATATCTTATCTTGCAAATCCATTTGGAAGATACCACATTCTTGCTTTCTGGTTTGAGTACTATATCCCAAACATCATTCTAGTATCACACCATCTTCTATGAGTTTGTCTTCTCAGGTCATCAACATATCCTAGTCTTTTGCATTCAACCTTGAAGGTTGGAAACTACTTTACTCTTGGTAAAGTCTCGATCCATCACAAAGATATCCATCATGTCATACCATGTCGAACTCAGATATAATTTTCTGTAGTCACTCCCCCTGAAGTGGAGTATCATCTTCCTTCTTCATTTTGTACAGGTGGTTCTATGCTTGACATATACTGGTCAATAGAGTATGTCATGTCATAGTCTATTCTTTCTAGGGAGAATAACAAACTTTTTTTGTACATTTGTTTCATCATATCATATACAACATTCCCCATGATCAACTGTTATTATTTGATCATAGCTTCTTCCATAACATTATTTTCTTCATCTTGAGTTATCTCTTGTACCCATGGTGGTCTTCATCCTTCAAGGTGGATCTACAACTCTCTGAATATCTTTCTTTCATCATGGTGTCTCTAACCTTGGAAGCTTCAGATTCATGTTTATTGGAGTGAATCTTGAATTGTCATCACTTGTTCTTCGAAACAAGTCTCATCCTTCTTTTCTTAAATGAGGCTGTACATGACCTTTCCTGCATTTCAAATGAACCAGTTGCATGGTTAAAACTATTTCATAAAACATATGCATAATGACAAATTCTTATGCATCATGCAACTGTTTAGTCAATACAACATTCAACCATATCTCACATAGACTTTCTATATGCTTTCCATCTCTACCATGACATTATTGAGATTGTGCACTAATCCAATATGTTAGCAAAGAGGTTTGATAAGTAGCAATGGAGAGTTGTATAGCACCATGAGCTACTTACCCATCACATGCATATTAGTAGTATACAGTCATTAATGCAAACAATCTATCATGCATAACACATCAACTGAATATAATCAAATGTGTAACAAAACAATATCATGAAATGACAATTGAATACTTATCTTTATTTGTTTCATGGGTATTCTCCTTCTTGAGTCTTCAGCTTCATCGACTTCTTCATTTATGATAGCGTCATTTCTTATCCGAATGCTGAGGTGGATAAGAAGTTCTTCAAGACTTGAGATCTTCAAATTTCTCATTGATTGAGGGATCTTCTTTGGAAGATGAGAGCTTGATCTTTAGAGACGAGCTTCTTCTTCTTCCGAAAGTCAGCTGAAAGTAATCACTTCCTTCTGGAACACATTTGTTAAATGAATGAATTTCATGATCCTAGGAGGCCATCCAAGGTGGCCATCACCACTTCTTCATTCTTCACTTCTTCTTTCCCTGCTTGAAGTTGTTCTTTGATTTAAGAGATCCTTATGACTGCATGGTCTCTGCATTCTGGATCTTCACATTCTTCAGCTGGTTTCTTAAGGTCATATTCTGATCTATGTTCTTCCCTTCAAATAGCTTGGTCAAGGAATCAAACCTCATAGATGTCTTTAGGGAAGACACTTGTAGTACAAGTTGATTCAAAACTGAATCATCAATGATCTTCTGGGATTTAACCAAGTTCTTCTTGAGAAAGGCTTCTAGCCTCATCTCCCTTTGAAACTGGATCCTCTATGCTCATGTAGGTGTCCAATCCATTTTCTTCAGAGAGATCATATACTTCTATGCTTGGAAGTTGTAAAATTCACCAATCTTATTGTCAAGCTGACATCATAGATCAATTTGAAAAGAGAACCTCAAATAAACATAGCAAAGGATTAGATCTTACCGATTTGAGGTGTCCGTCCTAGTTCCGGAGCTGGCTGATCTAGGGTTTGTAACAGAAACCATAAATTTAAAACTTGGAATATTTCAGATCTGATTGGATAGACAGATAGATCTCTTCAAATGGAGCTGTCCAATGTACTCCATTTCTGAAAACAGTGGAGGGAAGCTCCCGGAACAGGGAGCCCTAATTTTCCAATTTCTTGTCCAGAAATTCTTGTTACGGTTTCTATGATATCCCCATAATTTATAATCCTCTATGTCTAAAATTTTTTTCTCAAGTAACCTCGCATGTCCCTAAGCCACCACCACAATTTTAATTAGAATTGGTTTCACCATTTGGGATTTATGATCCTTTTCCCAAGGTGACCTGTTACAGAACTGTTCAGAATAGTGAAGTTGTACGGCATGCCACGTGTCACTAGTTCATCTTCTGAGTCTGATATTCGGACCACCAAAAGTAAAGTTCGTGCCATTTCTGGAACATCTTTAGGAATTCCATTTGGACCTTTGTAACCCAATATATTGCAATTCTCCCCAGGTGTCCTGTTTAGGGATGAATTCTGGAAGAGGCTGGAACGCTAACTTGGAGAGAACATATCTCCTGGAATACAGTGAATATGAGGATGAATTTTGGATACAATGTTCAACAGGATTTTATATTTGGCCCCTACAATTTCCCGCTCCTGATCCTTCACCAATATTGGAATATAGCGAATGTGCCAAAACATAGCAGTTTTAGTATTTAGGGTTTTTCTAGCTCGGGTTCAAACTAGGGTTTGACTTTCCTGGAGATTCACCTAGACAAAAATATTGATCCAGGTCTCTAAACTTTGGTTTTGATGAGGAGAAAAATCCTATGCTGGTCTCACTCAAAAATTCCTCTTCTATAGAAAGCCCTAATTTCCACATCGAAAATTGAAAATGCTCGGAATCGAATTCCGCTTCGATAGAACGATGCACCCTTCAAAGGAGAGTCAGCCTAGCCTTCTTTTCCTGATTGATTGTGGAGAGAGAACAAAAATATAATAAGCCCTAGCTTTTGTAACTTGTGAAATCTGCCCTATTCAGGTTAGCTTTGATACCATGTTGAATTTTCATATTCTTAACTAAGACATAAGTATATCATTTCATTTTTCATAATAAAAGCATATAAAGTAGGATCACTGAAAGACACAGTATCACAAGAACAACACAAATTTATCCTGGGAAAACCCTAAATGGAAAAACCCAACAAAAACTTCCTCAATATAGATGCCCCAAAAACGGAAAAGAGGTAAAACCAACAAAGAGATCAAAAACCTGATTCGCCTCCTTCTCCAGTAACTCCTCTCCTCCACAAGTGCGTTATTCCAAGTGAGTGTGTGTGTCTCAAATGAGGAGCACTACACCTCTATTTATATTCATCCGTTTACTTAAAGTTTACTCAATCAACATGTCGGCTTAAATTAACTCATGTAGGCTCGAGTTACACATGTAGGCTCAAGTAACCACACTGGGGTGCTGATGACCCACCTTTACAAATAGAGGGGACTACATCAAGACTCTTATTAGTTATTCCGATTAGGAGAATTGGGGTACAATGTAATACAAGTGGTTCTCCCGATTGGACCATCAAGGAACACAAAAGATACAGAAAGAATATTCTTCGAAGTTACAATATTTCAACAAATGGAAGAACATTCCAATATATTTTCCTGTGCTAGATTAACCCTTACTTTGCTAAGCACAAGTCATTGGTATATTTTTATGTTGTTGCGGGAAGGACCTAAGGACTTTTCGACATCGGCTTAAAATTTTGGTGTTGTCTAAAATCAAGCTATACAATATATATAGGTTTACTGGGAAAAAGATTTACATGAGATATGAACAAGTTTAAGAAGGGATGTCTTGAAAATTCCTAAAGTATGGAGTAGCCCCAAAATTATGAAACATGTTGCAAGGAAACAATGATAAAATAAAGGAAAATTTTTAAAGGCGAAACCTTTACCCCTATCTTCTTACAAACTTTACAATGAAGAACTAAGAGTATGTTACAGGTATAAGAGGGACATTACATATGGTATCAGAGCAAAGATTAAAACACTCGGACGTGATGGACTCATCGACATGCATGTATGTTTTCAACTATGTGATGTGATTATTATGATATTATAATGCTCGGTTTAAAGGGAAATATTGATGAACTCTATACATGACCTTTTGAGTATTATATGTAATGCATGAAGTTAGTTGTGTATAGGAAAGATTATTTTTTTCTAATTTGACGAATGAGAATATATAAGACAGCATTAGGCTTATCTAGAGAAAGATATGCTTAGGTGTTTTACATACATATTGATGAAGTGAAGTGCAAGTTAAGATTGTGTTTGGTGCATAATACTAACGCATCAAAAAGATATTAAAAGGGAGTAAAGCCTTGATATGATGCACATACATATTCCTTTTCATCATCTAATAGGAACATGTTATCATGTAATTTGTTTATGAGGGTAAAATTGTACTTATTTTGGGCAAGAATGTGTGAACAGATAATGCAGGTGCTCATGGTTGCAAGAAGCAGCATCACTTGAGGAGGAGAGGCAAGGATGAGGTCCTTGGTAGAAATAATATCACTTGGAGTCTATATGATTCCCTACCTTTTATGAAAAATTTACAAAGACGATCACGTTTGATTAGTTATATTAAAATTTGGAAAAACCATAGCTTCAATAATTTGTTATGTTAAGAAAATAAAATTTTGGAAAAATTATAGAGATGATCTATATATGCATCAAGTTATGTTCAACGTATAATGTAAGAAATACCTTGATGATAAGAGCATGGGGAATGTCAAGCTACCACATGGATATGGTATTGAAAAAGTAGGCATGAAACATCAAGTACGCCTAGGGATATGAAAATTGTGTTTGAAGAGGAGCTTCCTGGGCTCTGGAAGAAAGAATATGTCAAGTAGATATTATGATATTTTTATGTTTGAAATGAGATTTCATGTATGTTATGGTAACTCACAGAGCCTTGGGATTGTTGCAGGTGGTGAATTGTGGAAGTCCTAGTTGTACCACAACTGAATGATCGAATGTAAGTTAATTAGGTTACCTATGAAATTTGGCTAGAGTATAGTCAAAGTGAAATGGTAAAGTATCTTGTGCTTAAAAGATAATGCTTTCTCGTTATATTGCACTATAATTATCCGAACAATAGATGGGTAAATATGTGTAAAGTTATTTGGGTTGATGAATGTTGCATACCTTTATACACTGACACTGCAGGATATGCCAAGAACACTATCAGTCGGGATTGACTGGTAGAAAAAGTATTCGCTGCCTTAAGTGATGAGGTCAAGGAATGCTGATTGTCGAATTTCAAGGTTTTATGAACAAAAAGATTCAACTATGGATTATGTGGTTTATACTGACATTGCAGGTTTCACCATGATGATGACAAGTGCTACAATCAGCGTGCACTACAACATACAAAAATCTTCTTGCATAAATAAGTTGCGCAGAAATGTGTAAGGATTAATTCCTAGATAATTTACAAGGTTATATCTCTCATAAATGATCATTAAGCCGCTGCAACTTATGGATAGATAATAAAATTTGTGAATTATTGATAGATGTTTTGACTAACAGTATAGCTGACTCACAAGTCGGGACAATGACGGTAGAAGTCATGCAAAGAACCAAGGGGTGTGCATTATGATTGGTAAAGTGGAAATCTATACTAAAGAAAAAAAAATTTGCATGTTGCAGGAGCACCATGGTGTTAGGCAAGTGATTGCCGCGTTAGCACATCGGTGTTAGACATGTACGCCACCAGAGCACAATGGTGTTAGGCAAGCGATTTCCGTGTGAGCACATTGGTCTTAGGCGCATGGTGTGGCAAGAAAAGACCTAGGAAAAACTGGACATCCGGAAGACAGGACGCTTTTTGATGTCGCTGAGGAGAAAAATTTTGACTGGTGGTCAAAAGGGAGAGTAACCTCAGAAACGAATGTAAGTCCACCCAAAAATTTAACTCCACGAGGATTTCAAAAGGACAACGGAAAATGGAAGTTGTGTTGGCAGCTTTCCAAATCACTAAACGGTTACATGCCTTAATGTGAGGGAATGATGAAACTAAATTATGCTGAATTTTGGTGATACAATGATGTTGATAGAATGCATATCTAAAGTAGTTCTGATAATAGTCTTCGTAGTTCTCGCAAAGAAGAGGTTAAAAGAAAAATTCGATTTTCGCTCACCAGAGTGTGAAGATAAGCGAAGAGGGCCGGTAAGCTCAAGGATGAAAAACAAGTAACACCGAGGACGGTGTTAATTCTAGGGGGAAAGGATGTAATGTCCCCCTGGCACCTGGAAGACCTAAGTGCGATTATGACTCGTAAGAATAGAAAATGGATCATAAACGCGTCCATGAGGAATAGAAAACCCTCACCAAAATGAGGCTACTCCCACTACAAATTAATCAAGGGAACTTGAGACATTCTAACATTATCATAATAGTGAAGAACATTATATGTATGACGAAGGTATACATTTGAGGTATGTATTATTGTGGAACATCTTACGTTACCTAAAATCATCACATGGTGAAATAAATTCCATACATATATATATAAATTATATGTAGAACTTTACATGTAAAGAAATGAAAAAATACTATATATATATATTGGAGATGTATATATATATATATATATATATGAATGGAACATATATAGTTACAAATGATCATGGAGAATTATATGGTGAAATAAACCTTTTTATAAATAGCGGAATCTATATAAATGACAATGAAGAACTATATATATATATTTGTTGGAGGCATACATACATTGAATATTGTATGTTGAACTTTTAATGAGGTGTTGCAAACCTCCTGCCTACCTACATTATATGTAAGAAAACACATATAATAATGTAACTTTTTATAATTATATATATTGATGGAGAGTAGTATATATGTATTGGAGACATATATATATATCTGAGGTATGTAGCAATTGAATAACACATAGTGTTACACGTAATGGTGAGACGAACCTCACACACATACATGTACTGTATGTGGAACCATATATATATATCCATGTGTTTATGGAAAATAGTATATATATATATATGTTAAAGACATATACTAGTGGAAGTTATATATATATTTATATATTGTGGATTATGATCAATGATAGCAAAGACGTATGGTATAAGATTTTGGAAAAAGAGAAAACACCAATTTATTTCACGACAGGCTATAACAATTTAACTGTGAGGCATTATGGAAACGCCTAGACTTGCGTTGAATTTTGAGGAGATGTTATGGATGAATTTAATCTAATAACCATTGATCATGAATGCCCCATTTTGGAGGCCTCAACTACTTGCCTTGATTGAACGCCCATGGCGGCAGCATACAGGGAATTTGTAAGCTGAAGTCCTGGTAATGCCAGGGTTATGGGGAAGGATAAGTCTCTCACTGTAAGGGTGATGAGAGGAAGCTTTCATGCCATGTTATCCTGGCCACTTCTAGATATTTGGGGATGGAGAAAAAGAGGCTCGGCATCCTCGAGGAGGGGTCGCTGTGCAGCTGCAAAATTTTACCCTACAAGTTTGGGAATCTGGTATGATACTGCGCGTTATGATTCTTGTAAATGTTGTGGCCATTTCTGTATACGCCTCTATTTTTCCAGGGTTTTGACTAATAGTTATATAGTTTGAAAATAGTTTCTTTTTCATTAAATTCCAGTATGGACTTGAAATGTACCCTTATCTGCGCTGAAATATACTTTCCGTCCTTCATTTTGGCTTATTCAATAGCTACGCAACCCTGCCGGACATATGGATATGTTTTTAGCTTATAGGGTTTGTTCAAGAGTCATCCAAATCAAGCCTATGCGGCGATCATCGAGGAGGGTTCCTCACTCGATTGGAGTCATTATCCTGTAAGTTCTGCCATGAGAAAATGTCACCAGGTTCTTCTTCTCATGTTTATTTTATGCCAGGGTAAGCCAGGTCCTTTCCCCAGTGATCGTGGCCAGGCTCCTGCCTGTCAAGAACAAACCACTATCCTTTAGTGAATCCATCTTCTTTCTTTTACCAATCCTTGCGTTGTGAGATATGGTGGTATCCGCATCAGGAAATTTGTAGCTGTGTAGATTTTGGGAACTCTCGGTATAAAGACTGTGGGGTCGATCTGCCTTAACAAGACCATAACAGTGTTGATTTTCTACTCTACGCTGATGTGTTCTACTAAGTAGGAACGTTGGTGGTTATAGTATTCTTCACATTAGCGCTGGGGTAGGACCCTGCTGATCTTTCTCTATGGGAAAAACCTGTGATAAACTTAGCACTATTAAGAATTACGTTAGTAGAAAGAAAACTCTTACCTGGCACGGGTTTGGCTGGGAATGCTTTCCCTTTTGCAGAGGTACCTATATCTTTTAAATCTGGTTTGAACCGTCATCTTTTAAACCTTCTACTCATCCCTCACCCGATACAAAAGGTTTCTTGTACGCTGTCTAAAATAGGCAGCATCATGCCGTTATGGCAAATATTTACCTCATGGAAGGTTCAATCGATCTGCTAGCCGCTCTTAAAACTTTCTTCAACCGGTACATGGTTTCTGTCGGATAACTGCCAATTTTTTTGTAAGGGTCATGCAAGTGGCATCATTTTTCCAGTAGTTTAAATTCAGGTAATAGCGAGTAGCTTTAAGAAGCTAAACACGACTTGCATTATCGCCATCCACCAAAAGGCCAGACAGGCAAAGGCAATTATTTTGGGCTGACTATATTCCTGTTAGAGAATAGTAAATACTCATGGATCGATTTATTGCAGAGTACTAATTCTTATCTATGTCTCTAGAGTTTGTTGAGGATGGGGACTATATATATGATCTTAAAAGATTCCTTTACATTTAATATATCTTATAAATGGTAATAATTAGTTATACTACCTACTTATGCTAGTTCGTTTAAATGGAATCTACTTGTTACGAAATTCTAAATAGGATCTACCATACATAAAAAAGGTAGATTTAAAGGATTAGCATTGCCATGATGTTTGATTATTTTGTCTTATGAATGAGTTATACTCAAGGATTTATTAGTATCCTAAAACAGTTACATCTTTTTATGTAATGATAATATGATTTTAAAGAAATAGGCTATGCGAACTATATTTTCCTTGACATAACCGTGACAATGTTGAAAACAAATTTGAATTAGAATTGAGATCGTAGCCTTTAGTTGTGTGAAGAGACAAATCTTATTTTATATTGATAAGCATTCAATATACGGTGGGTAGCTGACATCCACCCATTTAAAAGCCGCGCATATTTCAAAGTAAAATTCACAGTAGGCTCTCTTGGGAACGAAAGTGATAACACACGTCACGACATGACTGAAGAGGGTGTTAACGTGAATTTCCTATATATATATATATATAGGAAATTCATGAAATGGTTGTATTATGCTTGATGATTTTGGTTATGGACTGGCTAGCCACATTTTTGGATTTAGATTCCACCGTAAGTTTACCATATGTTTAAAATACCTTGGACACTCGGAAGAGGGAAAATATCATCCTGAAAATTTTGTCTTATGAATGCCCATGTTAAATGGCACTTAGCCTGATCATTCTGTAAATATTTTTAATGTTTCATGAAGACTGTATTGTTGTTAAAGGTTCCAAGAAAGTATTGGAAACAGACAGATGTAGGCCGTAACTATGTATTTGGGTTGAATGTTACATCCTATACTCATGCCCTCGTTAGACCTCAGTATTTCTGGAAAAATTGAAGGCAACACTCCGTTGCAGATTGTAACCGAATAATGAAATGAATGTTGCAGGAATGCAACACTGTTATGCAAAGAAATTTGTCATTTAATATAATTGTATTGACTAATGCATGGTTTAGTTCCCAGACAATAACGGAAGAACATTCCAATATATTTTCCTGTGCTAGATTAACCCTTACTTTGCTAAGCACAAGTCATTGGTATATTTTTATGTTGTTGTGGGAAGGACCTAAGGACTTTTCGACATGGGCTTAAAATCTTGGTTTTGTGTAAAATCAAGCTATACAATATATATAGGTTTACTGGGTAAAATATTTACATGAAGTATGAACAAGTTTAAGAAGGGATTTCTTGGAAATTCCTAAAGTATGGAGTAGCCCCAAAATTATGAAACATGTCGCAAAGAAACAATGATAAAATAAAGAAAAAATTTTAAAGGTGAAACTTTTACCCCTACCCCTATCTTCTTACAAACTTTAAAATGAAGAATTAAGAGTATGTTACAGGTATAAGAGGGACATTACATAGCCCCAAAATTTGGAGATGCATCATGGGTCTCTTCCTGTAGGTATGCAATGTGTTTAGGATAGGTAGGAATCAAAATGCATGCACGATCCTCTTTAAATCAAACACACAGACATAAACCAAAATTCCCCAAGAATGCATCTAGACAAGGCAGGACAAAACACCGAACGTATTGCACATTGTATCAACAATAAGCATATCAAGTGTATCCATGGGATGTATGGGAGGCCCACACTCCCCATTATGTATTTAGTAATGTATTAAGTAGATATATTAGATATTAGTATAAATAATGAGCAGCATTTATTGTGCTTGTTTTGGCCTCATCAATGAGGTCCCTTTGTAATTGTTATGAAAACACATTGAGCCTCCTAATGAAGCATTCAAATTTTCTTGTGCCACTCTAGTGTCTTACATGTTTTAAGGTTTTATGAATATTGTTTTGGTTCTGAGTGTTCTTTTAGGTTTCTCCATTGAGAGGTGAGGCTCTCCTAGCCTCAACTTCGATCTTTGCTACTAGATATCACCGTAAACAACAAATCAATTGGAATCAGAGTAGTTCTCTCCTAGACCTAGATTTTAATTAATTTATTTTTCTTGCTTTCGCTATCTAATGCTCATTTTTCTTAAAACCTCTTTCCTGTAGTTCTCTGTTTATTTTTTTTCTACTTCTATTTTTTTCTTCCAATTTTCCATTGCACCCCTCCCCATGGCTGCCATATGGCCCTAATGCTAATTTTGCAAACCATTCATAACTAAAGAATTTACTGTCCTCTAATCCCCATTTTCTGCAGACCATTTTCATCTCTCCACGCATTCCCTCCTTCCAACACACTGCCAAGATTTTCTCCACTTTTTTGTTTCTTTTAGGCATGCTTCTACTAACATGCCCTCCATAATTTGTGCCTCCACCATTTTTCATCTTCTCTCCATCATCTTCTCTCCATCATTTTCTCTCCATCATCGCTGCGAATACCTTACTCCACCCCATATCCTTTTCCATTATTGCATATCCTCCATCTCTGTTGCGCCTACCCTCCAACACACTCACCCTCAAGAGTCTTACCCCTCTCCTTGATGAACATGGCCTCCTCCTACCGCTCATCCCCAAAATGAAGCAGCGGCATTGTTCATTGTTTTGTGTGTGAGAGTTGAAGACTCCCTTTAGTGAAAACCCTAATCCCGTGAAGATTTTGTGAAGCATGTGAAAAAATTTGGATTCGTATTTCTCTCTGCAATTGTGCAAAGTGCAAATGAGTTTGCTGATTGGGTCACCAAGGTACATCAACAGCCTTGTCAAATTATTTGTTTTCCAAATCCCCTCATTTCCCATTCCATCCAACTCATGTTGAAAAGGAGAAATGGTCATTTAATCTGAAAGGGGGTCGTGAGTGTAAAGAAATGATACTTTTATTTGTGTGGGAAGTTGTCACTATTTGTAATACTCAGGAAGTTGCAGCAGATGTCATTTAAGTGGAATACCATCCATATTTCGAT
Organism: Pseudotsuga menziesii; assembly: GCA_001517045.1. Lineage (NCBI taxonomy): Eukaryota > Viridiplantae > Streptophyta > Pinopsida > Pinales > Pinaceae > Pseudotsuga > Pseudotsuga menziesii. The sequence continues at coordinate 111,498 of LPNX010062799.1, read as the reverse complement.
TTGAAGGTGCTAAAGAAAATCTCCACTGAATAACTAAATTTTTCCATATGATATTCCATTCTGTATTCCATTTTCATGGTCTTCTTTGCAATCCTCATATTTATGTTCCTTGGTTTAGTTAAGAAATCCAGTACAAAATTCTTTTCCTTGTTGTTGTATATTGTGTGACCAGCATTGGCCCCTCCCTAACAATGCACCATAATATCATAGCGTTGTGCTAAAATGTCAACAATATTTCCCTTTCCTTCATCACCCCATTGAGTTCCTAGCACTGCACATAATTGACTCAGGGATCTAACAAGATCTTCCATTTTCTCTCTCTCCTCAATAGCCTCGGTCTCCATGATGTAGGCATTGCATTTTATCCTTCTAATCTACTACGAAAACCCTAAATCCACTTCATCTACACAAGCAAAGAACTCCACCATAAGGCATACCTTATGCATCCCGTGAAGTGCATTTCTTATCAGAGGAAATTTTATCACTATCTTTTATCAGCTAAAGTTCATAGGTGTTTGGAATTGCAAGTTGACTCACACTAATCTCAATCACATTTCTTCTATCAGCAGAAATTTAGTCATTGGAAAGGACAAATTGAGGAAATATGAAAATGAGGTTATCCCTCTTGTTTGTATCATCGTAGCTAATTTTGACAATCTATGGATATTCCTCAGCCTTTGGGCCCATGGGAACGATGCACACTAACAACTCGGCAGTTTTGCTATGTACATCTCAATTTAGGTTCAATTATTGGCACATGGCTAGCACATTGTCCCTATATCGGACTATAAAATGCTAGGGATACCTAATAAGACTGTAATACTCAGGATGGGAGATGATATGGCATGCAACTCTAGAAATAGCTATCCTTCTCAAGTGTTCAACAATTATGTAGTGTCCCTCTTAGCCCTTGCCATTATGTTCGGAAGTAAGGGTCAAGTTTTTTTTTTTGTTTCGTTGGTTACTATCAATGGGTCCAACTTATTAGTGGCAAAACTTTACAAGATATTTTAGGTAAATATGTCAGAACCATGTGCATAAAAAAAAGCAATCATTTAAGAATTCGCTTTAGTGTAATTCACCATATGTCATCATCATAGTGTCCTGGAAATGACTTACCTTGCCTACCATAAAATAGGAAATTAATAGTAACATTTTCACTATCTTTTTACAGTATTTCCTTCCATTTGCTCAACAGGATCACATGTACAGAAAATACCATGAAGAAAACATTTAGGCACATCACACAGAGACACCCATAGAAGGTCATGAATCGAAGACATGAAAAAGACAAAAACACCAAAGTATGTGGTTCACCCCAAACCCGGAGTTACATCTAGCAAACGATCACATCCTGCAACATATATTTTCATAAAAGGTTACAATACATGCTCAACATGTTCACCATGTTTTCTTTCCCTTTTCATGGACTCCATCTCTTAGAGTAAATCCGAAGTCACTGATAACAAGAACAGAGCTAATGGTATATTGGCAAGTAGCAATCATTCAAACTAAACCTCTTTTACTTAGTCTTTCTTAAATTTAAATAGCCATTAACCATGTTCATGCTGGAACTTCGCCCTTGCCTGCAAAAGAAGGGGGAGGATTGACAACTAAGCACAAAGAAGGTTAATGATTCAGTACATACATCCACTAATACTAGGGCTGATAATTTTAATCACAAACCTCTGATCTAACTTTTTAATTTTTTTTTGTTTGAATCCCGAATGGATCATATGTAATAGTTCTCCCAGCAAAACTGCACACTTGCTCATATTCTTTTGGGCTTGATTTCCAAGTTGCCTACAATTGAGCAACCATGGTCTGAGTTCAAAACATCCTTGCAGATTGATTCGAAGCCATGGAAAAACATCAAAGTTTGAACTGTAATTATAACATAACCAACAATATTCCAGATCATTAAAACTTGTAAGCACAGCCAGATCTTTTGGGTCTCCTCTTGTTTTCATACTGCAAAAGCAAAAGGAAAAATAAAACACCAATTTCTACACTATAACGAATCACCAAATCGAAATGATAGGATTTCAAGGTACTACAGAAATTTATTGGCCGCAGGGCAGCACCCAAACACCAAGTCATATGGAGGCCACATGCTCATTAAGTCAATGCACACCAGGACAAAGTTTTCGACAGTCTACATGCCGAGCTCACAAAATACACCATATCACTTGTTCCCCTTTTCCATAAGCAACAAGAAAATAGACTTGACAACGCGTTCAACCCCTAGCAGCTAACGCATGTAAGGTACTAGATACAGGAAATGTACCCCATGTCCTGTCAAGGAAAAGAAGCCAACACCTCTATTTCCAAACATGGGATAGATGCAAAAGCAAGTGTAGAATGCATAGACAGGAAATCATACTGAACATACAGAAGTTCATAGAGCTTCAAACCAAAACGTTTGATCAACAATGTAAATCAAATGATTACAAAATTAGGGAAGACAAGAAGGAACCAGCGATCTTGCGCATGGCAGTCTAGTGATTACTCCCCAGATTAATCCACCGTGGAGTCGTAAAAGATGAGGAACGGCATGAGGAAGCCTCAAGCCGCATTAAGAACCATACATCAATCATTAAAGCATTATAACCCTACAACAATCCTTCAAGCATACATCATTCTTTAAACCAGACATCAATCTTTAAGCATTATAACCATGCAACAATCTTTTGAAGCCCACATCAATCTTTAAAATATACACCAATATTTAAAGGATTAAAACCATACAACAATATTTTAAAGCCCACGTCAATCCTTAAAATATTCACCAATATTTAAGGTATTAAAACCATGCAGCAATCTTTTAAAGCCCACGTCAATCCTTAAAATATTCACCAATATTTAAGGTATTAAAACCATGCATCAATCTTTTAAAGCCCACGTCAATCCTTAAAATATTCACCAATATTTAAGGTATTAAAACCATGCAGCAATCTTTTAAAGCCCACGTCAATCCTTAAAATATTCACCAATATTTAAGGTATTAAAACCATGCAGAAATCTTTTAAAGCCCACGTCAATCCTTAAAATAGTCACCAATATTTAAGGTATTAAAACCATGCAGCAATCTTTTAAAGCCCACGTCAATCCTTAAAATATTCACCAATATTTAAGGTATTAAAACCATGCAGCAATCTTTTAAAGCCCACATCAATCCTTAAAATATTCACCAATATGTAAGGTATTAAAACCATGCAGCAATCTTTTAAAGCCCACATCAATCCTTAAAATATTCACCAATATGTAAGGTATTAAAGCCATACAGCAATCTTTTAAAGCCCACATCAATATTTAAAATATTCATCAATATTTAAGGTATTAAAACCATACAGGCTACATGGGTAAATCAGCGTGAAGGAGGCGCAGTTATCTCAAAGGGTAATTAACATGAAGGTGAACACAGTCTCTCTCAAGACAGTCGCATAACTCAAAGACAAACACAAGAGGGCAGTGTAGTTATCTCAATAAGATTTCCAGGATGATTCAATCCATTCTGGCAAGCCGTTTCCTCTTTGTATTAGACCATCTAAAAAGCCATGAAGAAACACATTTACCTAGAGCCGCCAATCAATAAGCAACGAAGTCCTCTAACAGGTTGATTCGAGTTCCTTGAGGATGCGCCTGAGTTATTTCCCTCCTCAACCGCATTTATCTTCCCTAGTCGAGAGTAGAGACAGTTGCTCTCCATATTTATCCTCTAAACGCAGATAGCAGGAAAATCCCCTCTAAACACAGACAGTAAAGAAATCCTGCTCTCCAGCTAATGGCAAAGCTCTTTTTTTGGAAGCCCCCTCGTACCCTATTCAGCAATCAATATAAAACCTGGTCGGTCCCCAATGTCTCCATAATCCACGATTATTTGTCAGGTAATGCCCTCAATCGATGGCTAAGTTGGGGCAATTTAACGTCTCCATCATATATGATTCTCAGTAACGAATATTTTATCAGGGAGAAACTGAGAACGCCTCCAAAATTAACAGCTATAAATCTGGTGACAGGCCCAGAACCTGGACTATTACTTAGGGTAATATAATACTCCATAAATATGGCATCATGTTTCAAAAACCGAATATGCCACCTTATTCTGCTGAATTTGTTGATTTTACCAGATTATGGCCAGCATCATTCATTGGTCTATATGCCAACTGGAATGGAACATGGAGAATCAATTCATATCACATTCAAGGTAGGTTCATCAAACTCATCTCGTGAGCATCCATCTCAAACAAGTTGAGTGAGTTCACTCTGATTGCATTCGGTGGATGAGGGGAAAAGCCATAATGCAGAATGTGTCCGCTAATCTAAAAGAGGCGGAGGGTGCAAGCCGTAGTTCCCAAGAGCTTTATCTCTGGTTACGCCATAGGAATTTTAATATAAAAGAGCATCTATCTGGTGAAATCCACATTTTGTATGGCGTGGGAGCATTAGCCATTTATATATGAATATATATATATAAATCGTTTTGGCTATCCTATTTTCAATTCTCCCATAATATATACGTATAGCTTCACAAGTAGGAGGTTTGTACCAATATACATATATATTTATATATGTCCCCTAATATATATATGCTATTTTCCATAAACATATATATATAGTTCCACATACAATGCATGTATGTGTGTAAGGTTCGTCTCATCATTATATTTATCCCTATATGTTATCCATTTATTATATACCTCA
>LPNX010062799.1:81009-103990 GCA_001517045.1 Pseudotsuga menziesii | reverse complement strand
TATATATATATATATATTTTTATATATTGTAGTGCACGTTGATTGTAGCACTCACCATCATCATGGTGAAGCCTGCAATGTCAATATAAAACCACATGATCCACAGTTAACTGCTTGGTTTATAAAATCTTGAGAGTCGACATCCCACATTCTCTCACCTCATTATTTAAGGTAGAGAATACTTTTACTACAAGTCAATCCCGACTGATAGCGTTCCTAACATATATTACAGTGTCAATAAAAATGTTATGCAACATTCATCAACTCAAGCAACTTTAGACATCTTTACCCATCTATTGTTTGGATAATTACCGAGAAGGGACATTACATCTTTGCTCCACATTTATGGGGGAAAGCTAGCGACATAGGCATTCTGCTAACATCAGTAATTCCAAGTGAGCTACTTACCACCATTCACCATCTGCAAAAATCCCAATGCTCCGTGAGTTACCATAATATACATGAAATGCCAGTTCAAATATAAAAATATCATAATATCTACTTGACATATTCTTCCTTCCAGAGCCCAAGAAGCTCCTCCTCAAACACAACTTTCATATCTCTAGGCGTACTTGATGTTTCACGCCTACTGGCTCAATACTGTATCCATGTGGTAGCTTGACATTCCCCATGTTCCATAGCTTATCATCAAGGTATTCCTACCTAAGCCCACTAGACCTAAGTGACTTACATTATACATTCAACATCACTTGATGCATATATAGATCATCTCCAAAGATTCTATAATTAGCAACTATACTAGAATTTTCCAAAATTTTACACTATTAACATAACAAATTATTGAAGCTATGGTTTTTTTTTCCCCTAATTTCAATATAACTAATCAAATGTTATGGTCTTGGTGAATTTTTCATAATAAGCAGGGAATCATATAGACTCCAAGTGATATTATTTCTACCAAGGATTTCATCTTTGTCTCTCGTCCTCAAGTGATGCTGCTTCTTGCAACCATGCGCACCCACATCATCTGTTCACACATTCTTGCCCAAAATAAGTACCACTTTACCCCCATAAACAAATTACATGATAACATGTTCCTATTACACTGTGACAAAATATGTATGTGCATCATATCAAGGCTTTAATTCCTTTTTAATATCTTTCTGATGCATTAATATTATGCACTTAATCTTACCAAACACAATTTTAACTTGCACTTCACTTCATCAATACGTATGTAAAAACACATAAGTATATCTTTCTCTAGATAAGCCTAATAGTGTCTTCATTTTCTCATTCGCCAAATTAGACAAATAACCTTTCTTGTACACAACTAACTTCATGCATTACACATAATACTTAGAAACCCGTGGAGAGAGAGTTCAGCAATATTTCATTATAATATCACATGGTTAAATCACATAGCTCACATCATACCTGCATGAGTCCATCAAGTCCAAGCATTTTAACTTTGCTTTAATACCATATGTAGTGTCCCTCTTAGCCCTTGATGCCATTATGTGCGGAAGTAGGAGTCAAGTTTTTTTGTTTTGTTTAGTTGGTTACTATCAATGGGTCCAACTTACTAGTGGCAAAACTTTACAAGAGATTTCAGGTAAATATGTCAGAACCATGTGCATAAAAAAAAACAATCATTTAAGAATTTCCTTTAGTGTAATTCACCATATGTCATCATCATAGTGTCCTGGAAATGACTTACCTCGCTTACCATAAAATAGGAAATTAATAGTAACATTTTCACTATCTTTTTACAGTATTTCCTTCCATTTTCTCAACAGGATCACATGTACAGAAAATACCATGAAGAAAACATTCAGGCACATCACACAGAGACACCGATAGAAGGTCATGAAGCAAAGACATGAAAAAGACAAAAACACCAAAACACGTGGTTCACCGCAAACCCGGAGTTACGTCCACCAAACGATCGCATCCTGCGACATATATTTTCATAAAAGGTTACAATATAGGCTTAACATGTTCACCATGTTTTCTTTCCCTTTTCGTGGACTCCATCTCTGGGAGTAAATCCAAAGTCGGTGCTAACAAGAACAGAGCTAATGGTATATCGGCACGTAGCAATCATTCAAACTAAACCTCTTTTACTTAGTCTTTCTTAATGTTAAATAGCCATTAACCATGTTCATGAACTTCACCCTTTCCTCAAGAAGACAGAGCTAATGGTATATTGGCACGTAGCAATCATTCAAACTAAACCTCTTTTACTTAGTCTTTCTTAATGTTAAATAGCCATTGACCATGTTCATGAACTTCACCCTTGCCTGAAGAAGAAGGGGGAAGATCGACAACTAAGCACAAAGAAGGTTAATGATTGAGTACATACAGCCACTAATACTAGGGCTGATAATTTTAATCACAAACCTCTGAGCTAACTTTTTAAAGTTTTTTTATTTGAATCCCGAATGGATCATGTGTAAGAGTTCTCCGAGCAAAACAACACACTTGCTCATATTCTTTTGAGCTTGATTTCCAAGTTCCCTACAATTGAGCAGCCGTGCTCTGAGTTCAAAACATCCTTGCAGATTGATTCTTGAAGCCATGGAAAAACATCAAAGTTTGAACTGTAATTATAACATAACCAAGAATATTCCAGATCATTAAAGCTTGTAAGCATAGCCAGATCTTTTGGGTCTCCTCTTATTTTCATAGTGTAAAAGAAAAAGGAGAAATAAAACACCGATTTCTACACTATAACGAATCACCAAATCGAAATGATAGGATTTCAAGGTACTACAGAAATTTATTGGCCGTGGGCCAACACCCAAACACCAAGTCATATGGAGGCCACATGCTCATTAAGTCAATGCACACCAGGACAAAGTTTTCCACAGTCTGCGCGCTGAGCTACCAAAATACACCATATCACTTGTTCCCCTTTTCCATAAGCAAGAAGAAAATAGACTTGACAACGCGTTAAACCCCCAGCAGCTAACGCGTGCAAGGTACTAGATACGGGAAACGCACTCCATGTCCTGTCAAGGAAAAGAAGCCAACACCTCTATTTTCAAACATGGGATAGATGCAAAAGCAAGTGTAGAATGCAGAGACAGAAAATCATATTGAACATACAGAAGTTCATAGAGCTTCAAACCAAAAAGCTTGATCAACAATGTAAATTAAATGATTGAAAAATTAGGGAAGACAAGAAGGAACCAGCGATCTTGCGCATGGCAGTCTAGTGATTACTTCCCAGATTAATCCACCATGGAGTCGTAAAAGATGAGGACCGGCATGAGGAAGCCTCAGGCCGCATTAAGAACCATACATCAATCGTTAAAGCATTATAACCCTACAACAATCCTTAAAGCATACATCGTTCTTTAAACCAGACATCAATATTTAAGCTTTATAACCATGCAGCAATCTTTTAAAGCCCACATCAATCTTTAAAATATACACCAATACTTAAAGGATTAAAACCATACAGCAATCTTTTAAATCCCACGTCAATCCTTAAAATATTCACCAATATTTAAGGTATTAAAACCATGCAGCAATCTTTTAAAGACCACGTCAATCCTTAAAATATTCACCAATATTTAAGGTATTAAAACCATGCATAAATCTTTTAAAGCGCACGTCAATCCTTAAAATATTCACCAATATTTAAGGTATTAAAACCATGCAAAAATATTTTAAAGCCCATGTCAATCCTTAAAATATTCACCAATATTTAAGGTATTAAAACCATGCAGCAATATTTTAAAGATCACATCAATCCTTAAAATATTCACCAATATTTAAGGTATTAAAACCATACAGCAATCTTCTAAAGCCCACATCAATAATCTTTTAAAGCCCACGTCAATCCTTAAAATATTCACCAATATTTAAGGTATTAAAACCATGCAACAATCTTTTAAAGCCCACATCAATCCTTAAAATATTCACCAATATTTAAGGTATTAAAACCATGCAAAAATCTTTTAAATCCCACGTCAATCCTTAAATTATTCACGAATATTTAAGGTATAAAAACCATGCAGCAATCTTTTAAATCCAACATCAATCCTTAAAATATTCACCAATATTTAAGGTATTAAAACCATACAGCAATCTTTTAAAGCCCACATCAATAATATTTTAAAGCCCACGTCAGTCCTTAAATATTCACCAATATTTAAGGTATTAAAACCATGCAGCAATCTTTTAAAGCCCACATCAATCCTTAAAATATTCACCAATATTTAAGGTATTAAAACCATACAGCAATATTTTAAAGCCCACATCAATCTTTAAAATATTCATCAATATTTAAAGTATTAAAACCATAAAGGCCGCATGGGTAAATCAGCGTGAAGGAGGCGCAGTTATCTCAAAGGGTAATTAACATGAAGGTGAACACGGTCTCTCTTAAGACAGTCGCATAACTCAAAGACAAACACAAGAGGGCAGCACAGTTATCTCAATAAGATTTCCAGGCTCATTCAATCCATTCCGGCAAGCCGTTTCCTCTTTGTATTAGAGCATCTAAAAAGCCATGAAGAAACACATTTACCTGGAGCCGCCAATCAATAAGCAACGAAGTTCTCTAACAGGTTGATTCGAGTACCTTGAGGATGCGCCTGAGTTATTTCCCTCCTCAACCGCATTTATCTTCCCTAGTCGAGCACAGAGAGAGTCACTCTCCATATTTCTCCTCTAAACGCAGACAGTAGGAAAATCCCCTCTAAACGCAGACAGTAAAGAAATCCTGCTCTCCAGCAAATGGCAGAGCTCTATTTTTGGAACCCCCCTCGTACCCTATTCAGCAATCAATATAAAACCTGGTCAGTCCCCAACGTCTCCATAATCCACGATTATCTGACAGGTAATGCCCTCAATCAATGGCTAAGTTGGGGCAGTTTAACGTCTCCATCATTTATGATTCTCAGTAACGAATATTTTATCAGGGAGAAAATGAGAACGTCTCCAATTTAATTAACATCTAGAAATTAGGTGACAGGCCCAAAACCTAGACTATTACTTAGGGTAATATAACAGTCCATAAATATGTCATCGTGTTCCAAAAATCGAATATGCCACCTTCTTCTGCTGAATTTGTTGATTTTACCAGATTATGGCCAGCGTCATTCATTGGTTTGTATGCCAACTAGAATGGATCATGGAGAATCAATTCATATCACGTTCAAGGTAGGTTCATCAAACTCATCTCGTGAGCATCCATCTCAAACAAGTTGAGTGAGTTCGCTCTGACTGCATTCGGTTGATGAAGGGAAAAGCCATAATGCAAAATGTGTCCGCTAGTCTAAAAGAGGTGGACGGTGCAAGCCATAGTTCCCAAGAGCTTTATCTCTAGTTACGCCAGAGGCATTTTAATATAAAAGAGCATCTATTTGGTCAAATCCACATTATGGGGGTCACCATTTTCTCGAATTTCAGGATTTTGAAGAGATTCAGATCGATGATCTAGCTGATCACTTTACTATTTACATTGTGGCTTTTTTCAAGAAATTGGACATGTATGACAACTCATCACTAAACAGTCCTTTTCAGTCTTACAATCCAAAATTACTGATGTCAAATACATATTATCGACTTGATTTGTATCCTCGATCTTTAGACAAGGTACCAGTTCCAAATTTCATTGGATCGATGATGGAAATAATTCATACCGACTCTGCATATAGCCTATTTACAGAAAAAATGTTAAAAAATTAGTTGTCTCCTCAGTTCATAGTTCTCCAGTTGATCAGATTAAAATTTCCGTATCTTCACCTGCTGAGGTTGACTTCAATGACACAACCACCAAATATTTGCAAGCTGAACATAATATGTTTATCCACTTGTGGCATCATCTGAAACCTTCTCTAGATGAGCTTGGAGACACTAATATGCAAGTTCAATGCGGTGCTCTCATACTTCAATTGCTTTTTATAACATCCTCATGGGTTTTTCTACTAAACTTTGTAGGACTATTAATTACATCGCTTTGTACAACAAATGCATGTTTGTACACCAACCTTTCCTTCTTTCAGATGCCACCATCCATCATTCCTATTAGTATTTTACAACAATACCTCATGGCTCTTCAAGGACTATTTTCCAGGACATGTTGGGTTTCGTGTACCTCCACAGCAGTTAGAAATGCTTAGCCCCATAGTAGCAACAACTATCACTCACCAGCGAGAAGCACTCTCTAGAAAAGCCATCTTCAACATGGCATATTCGACAATTGGCAGAAGTTCATTTTGCATTCTCGAGCAAGCCATATTCATCATGGCACGGGATTCCACAACCTTTCCATAGGGATCCATTCCCCTTATTCCAAGCCCAGCAGTGATCTTGCATTTTTGGTTTAGATTTACTTTGCAGTAGTATTAGTTCTCTTTTCAGTGGGTTCTCTTTCAATTCATTTTTTGTAGTACTCTACAACACTTTGCACAGTTTTGTTCCATTTTTTTTATTTGCACAATCCTCCAGCAGTACTCTACAAAATTTTATTTGCAGAGAAGACCTTCATGGAGTGCGAGGTAGCTAAAATATTTTTGTATCAATCCAAATCACACCCTTGTGAGGGCTTCATTTTTGAGTGGATACACAGGTCTCCTAGCCCCAAGGGTGCATAGATATACACCACCAAGAGAGCAGGTTCATAGATCTAAATCAATATAGATCTCTCCCTCTAGTTTATTCATAGCAATATGATGAAAAACAACGATATGCAAATCCCCACCTGCTCCCATCTTGCAAGAGAATAGGTTCACACATCTAAAACAATACAGATCTCTCCCTCTAGTTTATTTACAATAAAGATGACAAGAGTAGCATCATGGGCATCCCCCACCTGCTCGCATCTTAGACCATCTACACACTGTCCATATCTTCATCAAATTGAAACAAATCTCAGCACCTCTTCAACCTTTTCCATCTCCTCTTTGCAAGCATGGCTTCCAACTTAAATCGGGAGGCAGGAAAGTAGGGACGCTTTCCACTTAAACCGAGGGGAATGGGCTATATGGGAGGCCCACACTCCCCATTATGTATTAGACAATGTATTAAGTATATATATTAGATATTAGTATAAATAATGAGCAGCATTTATTGTGCTCATTTTGGCCTCATCAATGAGGTCCCTTTGTAATTGTTATAAAAATGCATTTGGCCTCCTAATGAAGCATTCAACTTTTCTTGTGCCACTCTAGTGTCTTACATGGTTTAAGGTTTTCTGAATATTGTTTTGGTTCTGAGTGTTCTTTTAGGTTTCTCCATTGAGAGGTGAGGCTCTCCTAGCCTCACCTTCAATCGTTGCAACCAGATCTTACCAAGAATGACAGATCAATCCATACCGGCAATCATAAATCAGAAAAATTCAGATACAAATATCTACTCCAATACAGAATTAGAAAGCAAGAAGCAATTATTCAGCAAAAATGAAAACGCAAGAAGCCATTCTTCATTAGAGATCAATAATGCATGGAGCAATTTTTCAGCAGAGGTAAGAAAAAACGCAGCAAAAGCTCCTTCATGGGGTCTTCCTCTCCCCAACACTACTAGCCTCCACATCTAAAAGGCATACAGGAATGAAAACTCCTTCGCACCATGCCCGCCCCTCCCACCCCCCTGAAGAGAACTGGTAATGCCATTAAATAACCCACAAAGCAAATGATTACTCAAATGGTGCACATAGAATCGAGTAAGTCTTTGCACTAAAAATGTCGTTGTTTTTGCTAAGGTAGACTCCATATTTCTGGAGGTGTAGTAATGAATTAGAGGCATGCGCCATCCCAACACTATATTTTAGTAAAATACCACTTCAAATTTCTCTTACTGCAGTAATATTCAATTTTTTTTTACTCTATAATTAAATTCTATTTTGGGATTGTAAATACTTTCGATGTAATTACCCCTAAATTAATAACGGTAAGATTTCTATTTATAGAGTTATTCCTCCCTTGATTCTAAAGAAGTCTCTCTCTTGAAATGAGAGTGAAATTTTATATTATCCTAAATATATAAATATTAAGGCCCAAACTTTTATGTGCCTTTCCCATATTTAATTTTCCAATACTTATGCATAAATCCCCTATAAGAACCTTTGTTCAAGTATTTATAACTCCTTTTTAGTCATTAGTTTATTCATAAGGGAATGTTTAATATATGAATATATACTTATCCATGTATTAAAATACCTTATTGGCACTTTTGTGTAGATCACTTTTAGTGGAAAAAATATCCTTGACGGTAATTTTCTTCAAGAGGAGCTTTCAACTTATTAATTAAAAATTATAGGGATGTCTTCTTGGCATTTAATATCATAAACAAGTATTCCAAAATTAAAGAAAATGTCCTTGCTTTGATACCAAACGAGGAACATACTGACCCAAGACTTGTTAGTGGAGAAATCAACCTATTTGCGAGTTACTTCATCTTAGGATGACCCCATCAGGATTAGTTCATCAAGGGAATTTTTATTCTGCATATAATTCCTAAGGATTCACTTGTCATTTTAACCTTCCCCCTAGTAAATTCGTCCCCAATCATTCTTAGTCGCATTAATTTCCTAGTTTCCTAATGCTATCAAACACATCCATACTTTTTTTATAAGGTTAGGATGGATAGTTATAGTGGCATTTTACTTAAAGTATGTGTAACAAACCTAAATTAGTAAAATCAAATTAATTCTTTTAATTTTTGAAAAAGCACTTAAACCTTCGAGTGACTATCTTCACGACTGGTGAGAGATAACAATATACACTATAATCGTAATGCAAATCCATCAACAAAAATTATTATGCAGGAATAGACAACGTGCAATACCCAAAGTATCAAAATTTTATTGTACTACAACTTACTATTACAATTATTCCTAAGATTTATAACAACTCTCGCTTTCAAGGCCATTTTAATTTATCTAACAAATTATAACCATCAAGTAATTGATCCTCCTTTGTATTTAAGGCAACCTGTGTAATTGCGATACAACTACATGAACTATTGTTAAGAATTTCGTCTAGAACTCAGTCTTGCTTCCAAGGTATACCTGGACACCTATCAATTACACACATCTTTTGGAAATCCATATACTATTAAAAGGATCTTTTATGCATTTTTATTTCTCTAACAATCCTTTACAATTTATCCTTCTTTGAAAAATTTACCTATAACTTTAACATAATATTCTTACCAATGCTAATCATGAAATAGTCATAGACTTTATGATTGAACACCATTCACATGATGTATCCCAGTTTAAAATTTGCATGTGTCCTCTCAATGGAGGAATATTTATACTGAGCCTTCACTTATCATTTTTGTAACATATCATTTTCAAACACAATCCAACATATAGTGATCTGAAATTCTTATATGAACTATGGGACTCTAAGTGATTTACAATTATTGGTTCAATTATTAAACTTAGACCATATGTATCTATTATCAATGGTGCAGAGTCATGGATTACCATCTCCTAAAGCAAAAGTTGCTCTGTCTAAAGGACTATCGATTACTTATTTCTAACTAATGAAAGTGAAGAGGCACACTTCTATGCATTTTAATAGTACTTCTTTGCAGTCTTCTATCCACATCATGTTTGACGACAATGTCTTAACGTGATTCCAAATGATTATTAATGATATCCTTAAGGGATGTAGTACACAAGCATTTTGTCAGTAAGTTCCTTTAGAGAAAATATAGTATGTGGATAACATCATTATGATAACAAATAATTTTCTCTTGATTATCCTTCATAAATTATTTAATCTCTAGACAAGATAGCAGAATGTTGCAAGATAATATAAGGAAAGAAAAACATAAACCATTGAGACACAAAAATCAGAGAGAGACATGAAGTACATGGTTCACCCAATCCATGAGCTATGTCAACAAAAACGGTCACCTCATGTGACCTTTATTAAAATCAAGGGTTGTATTTCCACAACATCATGGTTTCCAAAATTCTCTTTCTATTCTTCTCGCATACTCTCTTTTCAAGAGTATCTCTAAGTTATATACAAACATAATGAGTTATATACAAACATAACTAGAGAATCTCTTGTTTAACAAAAGTATATTGCACTGAGGTGGATAATTCCCTCATTCTCTATGTAATAATATGAAAATAAATGTTTGTACCCTTGTTGAAGTTCAAGGTTAACACTCCCCTTTTCTTATTCCCTTTTATTATCACCCAACATTACTTTATCGAGGCTACGATTGTGCCTTAGTTCGTTAACATAAACTACAAATAATAAAACGTTGTCGGCATATTTGAAACAAGTTAAAAACACATTAGTAGCACCCTATGTAAAATATATATCCATATAGTGGTTCCTTAATATAGGCATTCTCTGCACTTAGAGCATATCCCTACCGGACCCTAGGGAACGCCTTACCCCAAGTTACAGTTTCATAATGAGAATAATCTTCAGAACATAATTAAGCATCTAGCAATAAATTTTCGACTAAGATATATGCCTCTTATTTATATGTTCCTTATTATGAGAACTATCCTCAACATACTGAATACCTATTAATAAGTTCTCTTCAACCAAAACTACTTTTCTTATTTATATATCTATATATATATCCTTCATCATGATTCATTCTCGCAGGTATAACCATACTTGTAAACCTTGTACATCGTGGTACTTTACTTAGCTCTTAGTCAATTTTGGGACTCGATTTATGTTTCCACCTACTAAGGCCATTTAAAAAGTACTCTAACAGCAACTATGACTAGAAGGATGCTCTGCGTTTGGAATGCTCTTCTGGACTAGAAGGTTTTGCATAATCATGAGACCATCACAACACAACTTAAATGCATATTTAAGATTTCATGGTCAGTGAGGAGATCGACTTAGCCATATGTAGACTGATCGATGCCGAAGCTTAGATTACACGAGAAACTTAGATTAGAGGTCTGTTTCCCTATTGAAATCATTGTAGGGGTTTACTCCTTGGATTTAAAAATTATGCACAAAATACAGGCGGACCTTTAACCTATCCCCAAATTTTTTGGAATGGTTATGATTGAAGTTGATCTATCTATAGGATCAAACCACAAAAATATGGTTTAATTTTAGGGACACTATCCTTACAATTTTTATCTGGTCATAGTAAAAAAATATTCAGACAACAAACTTCACGAAAATGCAGACCATATTAGGGAGTGTCTTAAAACACCTAGATCAATTTTAAAAAGGGTAACCCAAAACGATGTAACACTAAACTAACCGTAGACAGCCTCCCATATCTTTCTAGGCTGGTAATGTAAAATACCCCTGATACCTTAATGCTATAAACCATTCAAGGAGTCTACAAAATAAAAAGTTTAGTAATCTTTTCACCAATTAAATCATTTATACTGCATTCATAATAGCATCATCACGTAAAAGAAATAAGCATGCACAACATAATAAAGACAACCATATTCACGTGGTTCACCTCGTCCACGAGGCTACATCCACCAATTTATTTGTTCTATTTATTTCTTTATCAAAATAGAGTGCTTACAAAAATCACGGCTCATTCATGGCCGGTTTTATCTTACCTCAAGGCTCTACACAGAGAGACACTTCTAACTCAACAACCCTCCTTTAGGACCCTTATAATCAGCTCATAGAAGAAATCATTAACAACCCTTTTGGGCACATGGTAAACTTGAATTTACTACAACAATTAGGTACCCTAATCGGTGGGTGTCTTAAGAAAATATTATTCTTGAAAAATAAACTCATGTACTGCAATTAATGTCCCATTTTCCATGTTTTGTATTAAACAAGTTATTCCCCATAGCTAAGTTTCTTCTAGAGATTTTTATTTAAAAATACTACGTTTTCCTAAAGGAGTAGGCACAGAGATGTAACTGTAAAATTCAGACATCATAATCAGTCCTTTAAGAAAGTTGTTAACCACCAATGTGTATAAAACGAGGAGGTTTTCTCCTAGTGAAATCCAAAAGCAATTTTTACCTCGTGCGCAGTGTACTAACTTCTAGTTGCATACCCCATCTCAATGCAAAAATATTCGAATTAGATATTAGCCATATTTGTGCTGAAAGGAGAAAGTAGGATATCATGTTTCTTCATGGGAATGGATGCTGATCTTAATAACACACATCCATACAGAAAGTGGAGGAAAAAGAAAAGATTCAGATCAACAAAGGCATTCGAAGCCGAAAGGAAAGGTCTAGATCGTAGACAATTAAAAAGAAAGGCGACTACTTTCTGGACCACATTTAATCAAGGCAACCTCATGCAACACAATCTTGGTGAGACGAGAGCAAATGACCTATATTTGATTCGCATTCTAAAAACACAACATTTTTTAAAAATTCAGCACTCCATGGGCTGCTCAGGTGTTTGGGGACAATGATGGGAGAAAAAGAAATGTCTTCGACCCTACTTAGGATCATCTACTCCGGATAATATAAAATATAAGGCAAATGCATAAAATATTGATCCCTTTAGGTCAAAATGATAGTGTAAGCTGGCATAAGAACCCTAAATTGTATCTTCCAATCCTTGGCATTCCATATCAATTAGAAAATGTAATAATAAAAATAAAGGTGCCCCCTTCAAAAGAGGAACTTGTAGCTTGGGTTCAAAACTACTAGATTGGGAAAGCGTGTACAGTCGAGGGCCTACCTAAAACTATCATCAATCACATGTTATCATCAGAAGGCAAGGCGTCAGGTCTAATCGATTCAGATTCAGCATATAAGAGAAAAACGCAGGGAATGAACAAAATTCCACGTTTGGTCAGTTGACACCTATGTTAATTTTAGGTCAGCAATTAAATATAATGTGAACCTAGCTGCGTCTGAAAATGCAATCCAAAAATATAATGTACCTGGATATGCATGAACTCGTGTGTCCAAATGGCTTACTTCCCACACCAGCAAATTTTAAACCCATACTTACAGTGCACGAGGTGCAGAAGAAAAGCCTCCAACATTCCTCCATCCCCGAATTCCCTTTCTCAACGTAGATGGTAAAGTTTTAATCCCCCCCCCCCCTATAAAATGCCGAGCTTCCTCTTAAAGGTGCAAAGAACACTCCTCTCCAGCAGCGGTTGTTCTCCCTAAGCTTATGACCATTTTGAGTATTAATTATTCCCCTTCCTCTTACCTACCCAAGAGATGAGGGGTGCGCTGACATTTCAACTATTTGCAAAAGTTTAAGCTGTTGGCAGCACTTCATGCTGCAGGAATAATTCCCAAATTTTAGGGTAGTAATTCTGTCACACTTACTGGGGAGGTGGTCTTCCCTAAAAAGTTTCCGTAAAGAAATTAAATTCAAGGCATGTGGCCTGCCCAACGAGTATTTCCATTAAGGAATGATGGAATAAAATATTCCTTTAATTGATGTACGTATGAGTGTCTTATGAAGGAATTAATCCATTAGTCAGACTTTATAATAATTATACATGTCCTTTTAACAAAGGATTAATGTCCAAAACGGAAATGAATTCGTCATTTAGATTCAAAAGAAAAATAACCCTTGTCTTTCTTAAGGATCTAGTCTATCATTCTATGATAGATTTCATTATTAATCCATCATTTCTCTTTTCTCATGATGGACTTTTAATTATTGATTAATCATGCCCTTTTTGCCCAAGGACTCTAAATCCATTAAATCTAATTAATTACTTAATATATATATATGGGTTTGTTTTTCAATCAGCGTCTTTTAAGACTTGAATCTATCGTTTCCTTCCTTACAAGGGCAGTCCGTGTACTTAAATGTACTACTTCCTTTCCATTGAGGAATTGTCTTTTTCACGACTTCCTTTCCTCTTAGGATGTCACCTAAGTCGTTAAAGGAAAATGTTATAATTTCTTGTATTTACTTAGGTATGTCGAACCTAAGTCCCTCTTTCTCTAGATTAGGATATTAATCTATATGTGAGATATGCTAGCGCCTCTATTTCTCTTATGGATCCTTTAATCATTTGTTCTTATTTCCTTTATGCTCCCTAAGTTTTAATTATATATGTTGTAAGCTTTGTTTCCGGAGGGGCCTTGGCCTTGAGCTCCTCAGAGACAATTACAATAGCACTTGAATTTACAAAATATCTAGGGTTCTCTTGAGAGGGTTGTTACATCGTCTCCCCCTTAAAATAACACCGTCCTCGGTGTTCTTATGTTTAAGAACTTTCCTGCTTCCATTCCGTCGCTTTCTTGTCCTCGTCCTTCGTCATGATCCTTTTCGATCTTTCCATATCTTCTTGAGTCGCTAATGTTCATAAATCTACAGTTTTCCTGCAACAAATTTGGGTCTAGCCCAAATTTTTTCTGCAGCACATCAGATACAAAATAACAATACAATTTAAATATCAGCCATAGACTCTTTTGCATTGTAACCATCTGCAATTTTCTAGTGTTCATTGGTGCCATAATACCCCATTATTTTCCATAATGTAATTGATACATCAATAAACATGACTACTAGCATTGACATTGAGACAATGTAGAAATCCCATTATACAATTTTTTTATAATCCAGAGTGGCTCCAAAATATACCCGTCAGTTTCGTTTGTCAATCAATCAATACATTACCTCATAGGTACAAGTTTACCTATAATGCACATACCTTTTACCGCATTGTTCTTTTCTTTGGATGTCCTCCATCCCAGCACACCAAGTGCCAACAGTACTCCAAGTACCAATTCAAGCCACCCAACACAAGGATGATACCAACGCTTTGTGTATCTCCTTTTGTGCTATTCAAGGTGCTTTATCATTATTCTTTTCTCTGGATGTTCCTCCATCCTAGCACACCAAGTGCTAACAGTACTTCCAGTACCGATTCAAGCCACCCAACATAAGGACGATACCCTCGTATCTCCTTTTGTGCTCTTTAGGGTGCTTCACAAGGCTGAGGCACTTCGTTCTCGCACACCTCCATAGCACCTAGAGTTTATTCTCTTCACAGAGTCCCCCCACTCATGTGACAGTCCTCTAATGTGTGCGGAACGAGTCTTAACCAAATGTCTTACATCTGGGCGTCCCCAGAATGCATAATGGTCCCTCGCTGGCCCGGGGGAAAAACAAGGTAGCTTTCAACCACTACCTCCATCACCACCCTTGTGGTGACAAATTTATACACATGATATTTAACTCATCATAGTCCTGGAGCTTTATCCTTTTCTCATGGCCATAATTTTCCATGCCTGCAAGCACTCTATGGGTGTGAGTTTATCATATTGCAGATAACCCAAAATAATCAACTATCATAGTTTCCTAGTTTGCATCGATTTGAATTTCCATTCATGAACTATGTAACCTTGAAAACCATATAGAAGTTTATTCCTTACTCCCCCTTTTTTTAATATATACCCTAATGCATGTCAATTGTAGCAATTGTCATGATATCGGTGAATCCTGCAAGGTTAGTATGTAGACATCATCCACCGTTAGTTATGAACAACCGGATTATACAAATTTATTACTTCTAATGATAAAAGAACCTGCCCGATAAAATATAGGTGCATGTGTAAAGATACATTAGAAACAAAACAATTCATTATAACATCATCAGCTTCTTAATACATAACCTAAATAAGCTGATCATTAAACTTACATGCTATGCCAAGTCAAGGTAGACATATTGTTATTCATTAAATATTTTTAATGAACCTACCATATAGCCAGGCTTGTGGTGGATATATGATTTAAGATGCCAATAAATATAACCTTTATACATTCGTCTTCATTGTAGCAAAGTCTTGCTCTACCTCCATTCAGGGAGTTAGCCAAACAGAGATATTAAAGCAATAGATGCCTAAAAAGTAAAGACTCTAAGCTCTATTCCATAGTAACTAAACAATATGCAATTCCAAGAAAACCTTTAATGCTGAATGAATAATTACCCTTTGTAAATAATACCATATGGTATTACCATATCACAGCTCCATATCATCCATGTATGCCTGAATCTATTTGGCCTTGATGGATAGCAGTACTGCCTCATCTTGATCAATAAAGAGTTTCTTCTCGACACACACAGCTCCTCCCTTCCACCGAATTCCCCTGCACAACTCAATAAACATGTGTATTGGGTACACTTAAGGTAACAGGATTAGACGAACAGTGTGAACTTGTTGGTTTTCTGGGTCACAGAGAAAAATTCAATCGTTAGTTAAAATGAAACATGCTGGAGCGTTTTGAGCCCAATAGGCCTGAGCATTTCAACCTCGCTGTGATACCATATGTAAATTACCCCTAATACCTTAATGCTACAAACCATTCAAGGAGTCTACAAAATAAAAAGTTTAGTAATATTTTCACCAATTAAAGCATTTATACTACATTCATAACAACATCATCATGTAAAAGAAATAAGCATGCACAACATAATAAAGACAACCATATTCACGTGGTTCACCTCGTCCACGAGGCTACATCAACCAATTTATTTGTTCTATTTATTTCTTTATCAAAATAGAGTGCTTACAAAAATCATGGCTCATTCATGGCCGGTTTTATCTTACCTCAAGGCTCTATGCAGAGAGACACTTCTAACTCAACAGCCCTCCTTTAGGACCCTTATAATCAGCTCATAGAAGAAATCATTAACAACCCTTTTGGGCACATGGTGAACTTGAATTTACTACAACAATTAGGTACCCTAATTGGTGGGTGTCTTAAGAAAATATTATTCTTGAAAAATAAACTCATGTATTGCAATTAATGTCCCATTTTCCATGTTTCGTATTAAACAAGTTATTCCCCATAGCTAAGTTTCTTCTGGAGATTTTTATTTAAAAATCCTATGTTTTCCTAAAGGAGTAGGCACAGAGATGTAACTTTAAAATCCAGACATCATAATCAGTCCTTTAAGCAAGTCGCTAACCACCAATGTGTATGAAATGAGGAGTTTTCCTCCCAGTGAAATCCGAAAGCAATTTTTACTTGGTGCGCAGTGTAGTGACTTCTAGTTGCATACCCCATCTCAATGCAAAAATATTTGAATTAGATATTAGCCATATTTGTGCTGAAAGGAGAAAGTAGGATATCATGTTTCTTCATGGGAATGGATGCTGATCTTAATAACACACATCCATACAGAAAGTGGAGGAAAAAGAAAAGATTCAGATCAACAAACGCATTCGAAGCCGAAAGGAAAGGTCTAGATTGTAGACAATTAAAAAGAAAGGCGACTACTTTCTCGACCACATTTAATCAAGGCAACCTCATGCAACGCAGTCTTGGAGAGACGAGAGCAAATGACCTATATTTGACTCGCATTCTAAAAACACAGCATTTTCTAAAAACACAGCACTCCATGGGCTGCTCAGGTGTTTGGGGACAATGATGGGAGAAAAAGAAATGTCTTCGACCCTACTCAGGATCATCTAATCTGGAAAATATAAATATTAAGGCAAATGCATAAAATATTGATTCCTTTAGGTCAAAATGATAGTGTAAGCTAGCATAAGAACCCTAAATCGCATCTTCCAATCCCTGGCATTCCATATCAATTAGAAAACGTAATAATAAAAATAAAGGTGCCCACTTCAAAAAAGGAACTCACAGCTTGGGTTCAAAACTACTAGAATTGGCAAGCATTTACAGTCCAAGGCCTACCTAAAACTATCATCAATCACATGTTATCATCAGAAGGCAAGGCATCAGGTCCAATCGATTTAGAATCAGCATATAAGAGAAAAACGCAGGGAATGAACAAAATTCCACGTTTGGTCAGTTGACAACTATGTCGATTTCAGGTCAGCAATTAAATATAATGTGAACCTAGCTGCATCCCAAAATGCAATCTAAAAATATAATATACTTGGATATGCATGAACTCGTGTGTCCAAATGGCTTACTTCCCACACCAGCAAATTTTAAACCCATACTTATAGTGCACGAGGTGCAGAAGAAAAGCCTCCAACATTCCTCCATCCCCGAATTCCCTTTCTCAGCGTATATGGTAAAGTTTTAACCCCCCCCTCAGAAATGTCGAGCTTCCTCTTAAAGGCGCGGAGAACACTCCTCTCCTGCAGCGATTGTTCTCCCTAAGCTTATGACCATTTTGAGTATTAATTATTCCCCTTCGTCTTACCTACCCAAGAGCTGAGGAGTGTGCTCACATTCCGACTATCTACAAAAGTTTAAGGTGTTGGTAGCACTTCATGTTGCGGGAATAATTCCCAAATTTTAGGGTAGTAATGCTGTCACACTTACTGGGGAGGTGGTCTTCCCTAAAAAGTTGCCGTAAAGAAATTAAATTCAAGGCATGCGGCCTGCCGAACGAGTATTTCCATTAAGGTATGACTGAATAAAATATTCCTTTAATTTATGTACGTATGAGTGTCTTATGACGTAATTAATCCATTATTCAGACTTTATAATAATTATACATGTCCTTTTAACAAAGGCTTAATGTCCAAAAAGGAAATGAATTCGTCATTTAGATTCAAAAGAAAAATAACCCTTGTCTTTCTTAACGATCTAGTCTATCATTCTATGATAGATTTCATTATTAATCCATCATTTCTCTTTTCTCATGATGGACTTTTAATTATTGATTAATCATGCCCTTTTTGCCCAAGGACTCTAAATCCATTAAATCTAATTAATTACTTAATATATATATATGGGTTTGTTTTTCAATCAGCGTCTTTTAAGACTTGAATCTATCGTTTCCTTCCTTACAAGGGCAGTCCGTGTACTCAAATGTACCACTTCCTTTCCATCAAGGAATTGTCTTTCAATGACTTCCTTTCCTCCTAGGATGTCACCTAAGTCGTTAAAGGAAAATGTTATAATTTCTTGTATTTATTAAGGTATGTTAAACCTAAGTCCCTCTTTCTCTAGATCCAGATATTAATCTATATGTGAGATATTCTAGTGCTGCTATTTCTGTTATGGATCCTTTAATAATTTGTTCTTATTGCCTTTATGCTCCCTAATTTTTACTTATATAGGTTGTAAGCTTTGTTTTCGGAGGGGCCTTGGCCTTGAGCTCCTCACCTGGAGACAAAATATCTAGGGTTCTCTTGAGAGGGTTGTTACAGGTAATCTCATAAACAAAAACATACCTGTTCCAAGGAAACCAATCAGGTGAAAAGGAACCAGAGTGCAAGCTTATACCTACTAATGCAAAATGCAACAAAATTTTGGAAGCAACACTACAGAAAAATGATCAGAGCAACATTAGGTGTTCTATACGTCACGCATGCCTTTGGAAAACACCGATCTCATGTCATGACTGATGTTTACGAACCCCATCAAATCGAATACCCTCCAACGTAGAGGTTGGACCATATTTGAATCTTTCATTAATCATGGTTGCATCAATGTTTTTGCATGGAACAATAATTCCACCTCTTAAATCAGAAGGAACCCCACTTGCTCCATATTCCTACTAGACACGACATCCTACCCCTACACAAATCGCGCTTAGCATGGGTCACAGAAATTCATTTACAAATATTTGGGAGGGTTACATAGACCTTTTTCTCCCCCTTCTCAAGTTTTTTCCCCTTTAAATAACAAAATGGGTGGAAACATTCTTCCCCACTTTGCTCCATGTTTCCACAAGTCACGGCAGAAATCCTACCACTAAATTTGTCGAGGAAGGTCTCCCTCAAATTTTTCATCTAGTAATTATATGAATTATTTGAAGGCATGCATCCAGCCCCAATGTGGACTTTTTCCTTTATTATTCATTTTCTTCCTTACTAATAAAAATATTATTTCTTGAGTAAATAAAATGGTCAATACAAATTTTTTTTGTTGTATACTTAAGAAATTACTTGTATAAAAGAGTATTTAAAACCATGACTTTCACTTGTCATAGGAGGGACAAAACTCCTTATAATAGGTATTTATGCGTTATTTTATCAATGGCTATTCCTAAGTATTTTTAGGATTATTTTTCAATGGCTATGAATATAAGGGATCCTTGTTATGATTATAAGGGATCCTTACAAGTTTAACATTTACACACTCAAAAGTTCAGCCATAACTTACTTTTCTTCCAAGGTAAGAAATGTCTTTCTTCTAGTTTTGCAAGGATAAAATGTATATACTTGAACAAGGATCACTTGGGACGGCTATATATCTAGCCAAGGGATCATCTTGATCATGGATTACTCCCATTTAGTTTACCCCTAACGCTTAGGTCATTGAGGGAAATTGTTATGTTTTCTCTGATTTTCCCAAGTGCTCGATGCCCTTTCCAATGGAATAGCCCATTGCTTACAGTCTTACACCTTGTCTTCTTGGTTGGGTTATCTACAACCTTGAGTTCGTATATATATATATATATATATATATATATAGATATACACATATAACCACACCACCAATGGGAGTGCACTAAAATGGCATGCGATAATTATAATTTACTCTTCATGCCTACCAATGCAAGCATCCCCTTCTGTATATACATACATAATTTACTTCATATATTAATCACATGTATGCCAAGTATAGTATATGTCTCTATGGGTTAGTTGGGGTAGTTGGTATTTATTAATGAGGTGAGCTGAAGGTGTCTTAGTTGGGATAAGTTTTTTTGGAGTAGGAATCCCTCATAGGGGAAAACCCTATCCCTAATATTTCCATAATAAAAATGATACATAATACCATGGTATAAATTTTGGATCTTTAACCGTTCATTTTTAGCCCTTGTGGGTTTAGTTGGTCTATTGTTAAGTTGTGTCATTAAATAATATAGGCATCATAGTTTTCTTTCTGGTGGGGCCTTGGCTTTGAGATCCTCACTAGAAGAAAGTACAATAAACATTTGTGACCATAATAATTAAAGTTATGTAAGAGGGATATTCCAGTATGTGTTTCTGGGTAGAGGTAGAGAGGGGGTGTTACAGCTGCAAGTTTTTTTCTTTCTAAACATTGTATGTGAGTGGGAGTTCGAGGTGTAACCACATTTTATTTACTGCATGCATGTCTTAAATATGATGCAATCCTTTTATTTAAGCAAATAAATGCATTGGGGAGCTAGGAATCATGCCGAGTTTTTTATCTTCTTTGTTTGCATTTTTTTATGTAAGTGTTGTAGGGAATAATTCTATGCATGCATCCTTAAGATAATGAATGTGGGTGGTATCTAGAATGTGTCTTGGATACTTGATATTTAGATCTGAAAACATCATTGTGTAATTATTTTCTTGCTGTGATATAGATCTGTGAAGGGTCCAAGTGAAATCCATTGTTGTAAAGAAGATATAAGAACTTACCTAGGTATACATGATAAATTTCTATGTGTTTTGATGTGGAGAGGATCATTGAGAACTAGAAGGTCCAGATCCATATTCATGTGCATTTCAACTTATTACAAACCTACCCTAGTGGATTTGTCACCTAGCTATTGGGTGGCTCTCGGCAAAACAACATACGATAGATGGAGCCAATGGTTGGGAGGAAAGTCACAGTCAAGCTTCCATTCGCTTGAGTCATTTCGAGTCACTTGAGTAGTTTTGACTAGTGTGCTTAAGTTAATGTTGTATGTTGTATGCTTGGTTAATTTGGTTAAGAAAAATGTTGTGTTATGTTCAATGAATGATCAGTATGGTTAAGTAAACATTGTAGTCTTATTCATGCTTAACATGTTTTTAGTTAAATATTAGTATTGATGATATTTCTCCTAATCTTTTATGAACTTCTATGTTTAATGACAAGTTGTGATTGAAGAGTATGTGTCACAAGGGAAAAGTGGGAACCTTATAAGAATTATTGTTATGGAATGTATTAATCGTAACTAAAGAGCATGATGATTTAGTGTCGTTTTATTCAAAAAACAACTTTGTAATCCAATGTTTTGTATATGTAGTGGCATTCATTGTTATTTAATTAAATACCAAGAATCTCCTAATACATGTGTGTGTTGAATTGGTTGACGTTTTGGACAACATCACAAGGACATACTTTATTACTCATGCAAGGGAAGGGTAAGAGCAGGTGTGTGAATCCAAGGGAAATGTGTATATGATAACATTTATATGCTTTGAATATTCTTTTTTATTGTGTTTACTAAGTGAAGAAAGTTGTACTTGAATGCAATAGAAACAACAACCTTGAATTCCTTTTCTAAAGTATGATAAGGAATTATGATATTAGTGATAGTGGAGATTTACAATCTTAGATGGCTTATGTTGGCTATATTGAGGTATGCCTATTAATTAAGGATCATATTGGAAAAATTAAAAAGATATATAATATGTATTTTCAGAATGGTTGTATTTTTAAGATAATAATTCTTGGGATTGGTTAAGCTCATTATTCAATGGGATTAATTAAATCGGTGTACCAAAAAGATATAAGTTTAATTTTTCCACAACGTACCCGAAATATCTACGGATAGTTGTATGAGTATGTTACAATCCGTGCATTCTTAATTATAGTGATAACAACACAACTAACCATAATAATTATCTCATTATTGAAAATTAGACAATATATATTTATTTATAGATCCCTATGATTTAAAGATCATACCTTAGACATGGTTCTAATAGTCATAAGCATATCAAATTTATTTGTGGGTTCTCTAGATGTAAGACCAATCATTTGGAAGGAAAATTTATTTTAGAACCATAGGTCTAGAATCAACACATTTTGTCATTCAATCTTGGTAGTCACTAATTATAATTCCCTAATAATTCAACTACTTTATAAGTCACCATAAGAATACAATAAATATATACACACATACTACTTCTTTTGAGTCACAACCTTAACTATATCAGGTTAATCAAACCACATATCATCCCTTTTAAACACACATTATTCCTTTTGAACATAAATGCATATATAATTATTAATAACATTTTACCTTTATATCACATAAATTACTTCAACACTATCATGACCCCTAAGTTTTAACTATAAATGCCTATAATTATAATTCTAACAAAATTTCACTAGTCATAAATTTATAGTCTATAATAAAAAGTGTAAATTGTGAGGATATCCATTTCATCGATTGATTAACTATATCATAACCTATTTTATTGGAATTTACCTCACTTTGAATAAACTCAAATAACAACTTCAAATTAAGT
>LPNX010062799.1:60426-70426 GCA_001517045.1 Pseudotsuga menziesii | reverse complement strand
TATTATCTATGTAAAATACAGAAGACATTGACACCTTTTAGCAAGCGGCTAACCCAAAACCTATAGGGTATAAAGGAGTGAATGGGTGGGGAGCCACATTAATACCATAACCGTATTGTTTAGATCACAACAACTTTTAAGAAAGGAATTCCTACTTCACAAAGGAAACCACACCTATCACGACTAAGACACCCTGGCTTAGTATTTAAATCTAAGGTTATTTAAGTCCAATAAGGGGATATGCAACCCTCCAAAAAATTTAAGATGGAAGGCAAGAAAGGTATCTTCTTGTGGGCATGGGAGGAAAACTATTAATGGGTTAATAACACACGATAGCTATCCTAGATTTTGAAGCAAAGCTAATCCCATTGCCCAAAAGGCTACCCTATAGATAAATATGCATGTTAAAGTGCCTATTTTACTTGATTTCACACGATTTTAAAAAACACCATTATTCCAAAATAATGGCGATAGGGAAAAAGAAATTATAAGAAGAATTAAATGGGATTATCGTAATAGTCTCCTTTTGGGAAGGTGAGTAAGTATTTCATTAAAGGATGACTTTTGTATATATATATGTTTATATATATATATATATATATATATATATATATATATATATGAAGATGAATCAAAAGGTTTGGTTGTAATCTTAGAGGGATTCTGACCTTAGAATCAAGGATGGGTCTTACCCTTTATTTTAAAACCCACTTTTTCTTTTATGATTTTAAGGTATAGCGGGGAAGATGCCAAAATACCTTAAGTAATGTTTTTAAGCTCTCTAATATGTACCAAGCTCCTTTTATTGGCGAGATTGGTGGTCGTCGACCTTTTTCTTTTTCAAAATAAAGAAATCAACATTTAGAAATGAGTGTGAAGATACTCAATAAAGAGATACCCTCCACGAAGTATTGGATAAAACAAAGAGTTGTATACTTGGGTCTGTGATTAGGTGGCACTTCCTGCTTATAAGGGGAAAGATAATAAAAAAAAGGAAAAAACATGTAACCTTTTTCACCGGGTGTCTTTTGGGAAACCCTAAGGGTCTCATTTAAAGAAATTTCCATTTTGGATGGAAGAGAGCTTTTGGGGAAACGCATGCATTGCTACATGGCCACCTGTGATGGGCATTATAGGATTTTTGTAATCACCTTTTGTGGCACAGTTTAAGGAAACGACCATTCCTTTCTTTAGCTATTTAATTGTTTGTGAAGGGGATATGAGGGGTGGCACATTGAGGTTGTGTCGGAGGGTTTGCTCTACATTTTGGATCTGTTTTTCCTACCTCTGCATTTATTTTAGAGGGTAGTGTTGTTCTATGTTGAATGAAGGAGGCGACCCTTTTGGGGAAACGGGTTCTTGTGTCTTATGGATATAGCAGGTGATAAACATCTGACTAGTGGGGAATACTCAGAATAAGCTCTGCCCTACGATCTGTGAAGAGATCAATAAAAGATCTAGAACCAGCAAATAGGCGTGAGACTCGTTGGGAGGTACGATTAGGGTTAATCTTTGTCTTTCGATTGAAATATATCCTGTATGGAATTTTAAGTAGATATGTATTGTAATGCATCTATTTTTGTATTTTGATGAGTATATCTTGCCCGTAAGATATTGGATTCAGACCCTGCCTGTGCGTTGCTTAAAAACCATGATTCGGAATCTGCCTATGCATTCCTTGCAAAATCTGAATCTGAAGTTCACACTTGGGCTTACCCATGAGTTTTCCTATCTGAGCTTGTATTATGGCTGTATGCGTCTAGGTCATTAATAGATCATTGCCGATGCGGTCATTGTTTGCTGGTGGCATTGATCCATTCTTATGGTAACGTCTTTGGTCTATGTTTGTAAAACCATAGTTAGATTCATATCCTTGATTGTGGTTCTAGATCCTTATCCTTGGATTTCGTTGGAGCCATCACCATGCAGTGTCTTAAACGTGTAAGATCTGCACTGATGCGATCGGGTGTTTAATTAAACACGTCTTAAAACCTCTACATGTTCATCCAGATCTGTAAGACCCAAAAGGTTTGTTTTAATAACATGCGACTTTTGTCGCCCATACAAATAGCTCCATCATGCTTAGTCTTTATTCCACCTGGTATCGCTGTAAGAGCTTTGCTTTATCATAATTTTTTGGATACGGGGTTGTACCTTAATCCTTGTTTTGGAGAGGATACAACGATGAAAGAAAACCTATTTTTAATAGCTCGGCATGTTTTGTAGAAATATTTTTTTTATCCGCCTGCTTTCGATTGACCCTAGCATAAACAGTCCTATTATTTCTCTGTTGGACCGAAACAAAGAGGTCCATGCTACCTTAAAACATAAGTTTGGAAAGAAAACAATCAGCATAGATTGCTTACAATGGCTTTCGTTCCATGTTAGTACTATAACCATTTAATAATAACAATGCTGAGATGGGATGATCCCTTGAATAGTAATGACTAAGTGAACCAAAATCAGAATATTCTAGACTCTGACTAAAATATATCTTATTCTTATGGAAGCCCCACCTACTGTAAAAAGGGAGGCGTAATCATTGGAATAGTTAGAAATGATGTAGCGTAGCCTAAGTATTTGTATTCCCTTCACCTAAATTGGTCATCAGAAAATAAGAATAATAATCAGCACAGTATGGTTGATAGTTTTGGTCTCGACCTCTGAGAGGCTTTAGACTCTCCACTCAGGATCGCGTAAGTGGAAAACACTTGGAAAATAGTTTGATTATATCATTCAAAGAGGGCCTTGCAAATAAGGAATCTTAGTATATTTGCTTTGTCCCCTATAATAAATGATTGTGGAAATGATGTAGTACTGAGACTACACTTTGTAATCTTTGGTTAAAAAGTTTAATAGAAAATGGAGCAGTTTTGGTGGACGTAACCCCTGGTCAGGGGCGAACCACGTATATGGGTGTCTTGTCTTATTTTGGTATTTTATGCACCTTATTTCTGTGATTTCAATGCTATTTGATCTTTACATGTTAAGAAATATTCACCTTCTTCCTAGTACCTAATTAAGCAAACTGTGTGTCATGTTAGTTAAATTTGAGGCTTTACTCACATTTATGTCAAAGAGAAATTGATGTAATAATGGGATGTTATCATTATCAACAATATGTATAGTTTCACAATAAGTGAACTGTGTGTCATGTTAGTTAAAGTGGAAGCTTTACACACATTTATTTCATAAGAAAAATTAAAGTAATAATGGGATGTTATCATGAGTGAATGATCAACAATATGTATAGTTTGACGGTAAGCATTCAGATACTCCTTATGTAAGAAATTTAACACTTGATGTAGAAGGCATTTATTGTAATTCCACGTAAACTATGGGTTAATTTTTTGATGTTTTGAAAAACGAGAATCACCTCGTGAGCCAATATGGTAAAATGAAGATTGGGTTCGTTCAAAAGTAGAAATAAAGATAGAGTTATTGTTTAAAGTCCTTTCCTAGTAGATTGAATATAATAATGATTTAATTTTTAGGAAGGATTGAACAACCTACTTTTAACACTGTTGTGTTATGTTGTTTTTCGGTTATTGAATTACAATGCTTACATGTGGGTATTTCCACTCATCAGTCCTAAGGTGAGACATAAATAGTTTCCTAAGGAAATCGACATCATTAAAATCGTCAAATGGAGGATTAAGGAACACAAATTTATTGCTTCAGTATACTTTGGTTTTGAACTAGCAAATTAAGCATATGTTATTAAATGTATGGGTAACTATATAAACAGATGGTAAAGACAATGTCACACTTCATGGTTATTTATTTCTTAATAGTCTTTTGCAAGGGGTTTGATTTACCCCTTTTCACTAAAGACTTCTTTCAGGTTTTGTGTGATGTTACATGTATGCATAGTAAGTCATTTTCCAGGACACTATGTTGACGGCATGTTGTGAGTTACATTAAAGACAATTTTTTTTAAATAATTGTGTTACAATGCACATGGTTTGGCTTTTTCTTTACGAAATGCCTTGTAAAGCTACTGCTAACAAGTTGGAGTTCCAATATAGAAATAACGAAACAACTTCTTTACCGCTTTTCCGCACATGTTGGCATTTTGGTATTAGAGGGACATTACAGAGTGAGGGAGAATGAGGGAGAGAGAGAATTATTTAAAATTTCAAGATGTTTTTAACCATAAACTTGCATGTGAAATTTCAGGTTAAATATTCATAAACAATCTTAAAGATTAAAAAAAAAAATGCTTTAAAACATTCACATAAGAAAATAAAAAAAGATATGCAAACATCAAAATGAAAACAATAGTTGATAAAAAAGTGCACCCATCTTGGGCTACATCTCTAAGCCACTAGAAATGGGTGTTTTGGAAATACCTCTATTTTTTGTTAGACATAAACATAAATAAATGACACCACTAAACTCCACACAATTTTTACAAAAATGAGCATAAAGTTGACTGTATGTGCCTGAAGCCTCTGGCATGTAAAATGAGGCAATCTACATAAAAATAAGACAAATAGTACAAATTGAATGAATTTTTCCTCATGATCTATCCCATTAATGGCCTTTTTACATCAAGATCTATGCTTATACCATGTCTCGGTCTCTGTGCAAAGACACATTGTTCTATACTTCCAACTCCTAAACTCTGAACTCGTTGGTGGAAATCCTGGTTTTTATATAGTTTTAAAGTAATTTTTTTGTGGTTATGGGCAATGGGCCATGCACTTGTTTTAGAACCCCAACCTTCACTCCAATATTTAAGGAAACATTCTTGATCCTTATCATGGATCATCACGATAACATGTTGTTTAAAACGTGGCTGGGATGTGGGGCAAAGTTCTCGAGGTCAAACCCACGGGCCTCTCCCCTTTACATGTTTTGGAATGGTGGTACATATACATATAACCACATTATAATATACGGTTTAACATATTATTTGTTGGTGTGTTTGATATGGTAATGGCTCCATGTTATGATATGGTTTCAATATATTGTTTGAATTGGATATGGATAAAGTTCCACCATATGGTTTAATATATGGTTATAATTTGGTGCTATAATACAATTTAAATGGGGGCCTTTGTGTCGGCATGGGGTCGAGGGATAATCCATTGACCCCTCCCCATTTTTTCCAGAAAACAAAAACTCAAATTTTTATTTATTTTTTCCCATAACCCTATCAAGGACCATCGGTGGGAAACTTGGTTAGTGCAACGTGGTGAGGGCTTGGGCTATAGGGAGGTGTTGGGTTCAAATCCGATAGAATCCAACCAATTTTATCATAACCATTTTTTTTCCTTTTTCACAAATTTTCACCATTCCTATCAAAACTTCAACTCCTCACAACTTCTTCATCTAGAGGTTGTTTCACACGAAACAAACATTGACAGAAATATTTTGATGATCTATTTACCATGGTAAAATTTATTTATTTGTTTGAAGATTTTAACTTTGATCAACCTTGAGATGATACTCTTGGATCAAACCTTCCCACCGTGAAGCTTTTGGGACACCAAAAGCATGAAATCATTCAAAAAATAAGTGAGTCTATATCTCCCTCACTCTTTCAGTCTCTAACCACATTTATTTACTTGGATGCATTCCTTCATCCCTACATGAAGAAACTCGATGTCTCCTCTTCTTGAAGATATGACCTTCTGTGTCTAGTATTATATATTCCTAAAGTTCATTGAGATACTCATGAGAAAACTCATCCACATAAGGTTCTTGAACCTGTACATATTGTTCTATAATCATAGGCATCTCATACAATTTCAAGTTTTCAACATTAAAAACTAAATACATTTTCATATAGGGAGGAAATTCCAACCAAAATAATTATTATCGACTTTGTCCAAAATTATAAAGGGTCCATATTTGATCGGTTTCAAATTTGTACATTCACCTTGGAGTCTATATTTACTGACATGAATCCATACTTGATCACCAATATCGAAATGATTATCTATACGATGCTTATCATGTCATTATTTGTATTTGGCCTGACTTGATGCTAACTATTCATGCACTGCTTAATGAATTCACTAGATCTCTTGAATAAACTTTCGAGCTTTATCTGCGTCCTTTTTTGTACACTCCACCATATCTTTCCCCAAAAAAAATTCTATAGGAGACTTTGGCAAGTACCCAAAACATGTCTCGAATGGACACTTCTAAGTAGAAGAGTGTATAACTTTGTTGTAGGCATGTTGTACATAATGCAACTATTCATCCCAAAGTTTAGGATGCTTACCACAGTACCCTAGAAGAATATGTACCACATTTTGATTGACCAATTTTCTTTGACCATAGATTTGTGGATGAAATGTTGTGCTTTTATTCGTCTCTGTTTCCACAAGCTCCCATAAATATGGCCAAAATTTCCCAATAACGCGGGAATCTGAATCTGAAATAATCTAAGTAGGAAGTCCAAAATGGACCCATACATTTTGAAAGAACAAATGAGCAGCCATCTCATCCATTGTCTTCTATTTACAAAGGATGAGCATACACATTTTACTAAATCTATCCACAACAACATCCAAATAGTTATTTCATTTTCTAGACATTGGTAAACCTCCTCCAAAATCCATTGAAACTCTTTTCCATGGACGAGAAGGAACTAGAAGTGGAATGTAGAAGCGTAACTTTATGTTAAATGGTTTGCTTGTTGCAAACATAACACAACCTTCTACATATTTGGACATTGTATCATTCATTTGAGGCAAACATAAAAACTTTTGTAATTGTGATACTGTTTTACCTAATCCAAAATGTCATGAAATGAGAGAAGTTCTAGCTTCTTTTATAACATGCACTCTTTCACTTTGTCAAATATGGATTTTACCAAGATGATACAACAACTTGCAATTGATATGATAGTTCAATTATTCATTTTGATAGCCATGCCTTAGTGATTCATAACTTTTCTTTAAAATATTCATCCTTATTATATCGTTCAACATAACTTGCATGAACTAATGGACTTTGTTGAATGACAATAAAAGCAATTTTTGGAGGTCTACATATCATATCTACAAATTTGTTTAGGATTTATTTCTTATACTTAATAATTAAATTAAATTGTTGTAGAAAACCCATCCTTCTGAAATTCCTTGATTGTTGTAGCTTAGTTTATGATTTTACATCTTGCAGTGGTTGATGATCAATATGTATGATTGTTTCTTTACCCATTAGGTAATGTTTCCACTTTTTAACACTTTGTACTAATGCATACTACTATTTTTCATACGTTGGATAGTTGATTATTTTTGTAGAGAAAGTTTCAAAAGGATATCATATTGGTTTTTTATGTTGCATTAATATTTCCCCCATTGCATAACCACTAGCATTAGTTTCTATTTAAAATTATTGTTGTAGATCTCAAAGTGCAAGTACTGGATGGTTCACCACCCTGATGTAGGAGGTGACATTATGGGATAGTTACAACTTTTTCCTCCTCATTGGATGCATAGTGAAAATTAACAACACACATAATGACGTTAACAATAGATTCCATCAAGAAGGAAAGAATCAGGTGATCAAGAAGCGACTCTAGTTAGTAATTGACCTTGGGAAATAGTATAGTTTGTATAATTGGAGACTATATGTCTCGATGGTCTATTTCACATTCTAAATACATATTTTTTAATTCAGACTTGGGGATTTCAAAGGATGGAACTCCTTTCTAGGGCCTCTCTCTGGTAATTTCAATTTGGGAATATATTGAGTTCGTATCTTGAGAACTGTTTAATGTATCATACTTTCCCATGTCTTGGACTAGCAACAAACATAGATGAGCTAATGCGATTCGATCAGTTGACAAATTTCAAATATACCTAAGGGCATGGGCTTATAGATCCATTAGTGATAGACATCCCTTCTTGTTCCATCCTTCTAAATGGCTCAAAAAAAGGTAGATGAAGGTTGAGGATGAAATGAATCTTGCAACCATTGAACAGGCCAATAAGTGTTTAAGGGAGATGTGATTGTGGCTTCCTTTTCTCTTGGTATTTTCAAATGTAATAATTTATATATTATACAATGCAGTATTCCTCTAAATACTGTGTTGTATCTATGTATAAAGAGGTGGTGTATAATCACTAATTAAAACTTGGGTAGTTTTATATTGCCTTTTTTGTTAGAAAATAATCCATTCTTATTTATATAAGAAAGCACCTTGAACATTCATCATGGATGCTCAAGTAGCACCTCGAAGTGCTCTTCTTATCAATGGCACTTTCTACCCAATACAAATCCACATAATCTTTTGATCTACCTCATACTTGAGCCTATAATCAATTATACCCTTTAGGTACCTCACTACATGCTTTGCAACCATCAGGTGAACATGTCTCAATGTGTTCATAACAAACCAAATATCTGGTGTCGTATTCATCAGGTACATCAAGGAACAAATCATTAGATGATATATCGTGCCATCAACTATCTCTGATGAAGCAACACTCAATATCTTCAGCTTTGATGCCATAGGTGTGGTCATGGCCTTGTATTCCATCATCCTGAACCTCTTCAGGATCTCTACTGCATCCTTCCCTTTTCCACACCTACATGCCTAGAATGTAGTGCATCAACACATAACAATAGAATCATTTGTCTTCTTCCTTGAATATTGAAGCAAAGGTTGTAGTCCGCTTTACTCTCAGTAAAGCCTAGATTCATCAGTAATCTATCCATCCTGTCGTACCATGTCGAACCTCAGGATATTCTACAGTCACTCCTTTTGAAGCAGAGCATCATTCTCCCTCTATCTTTTGTACTCTATGCACTGAAACATTCTGTACTAGAGTGACAAGTAGCTTCCTCTACTACTAATATTCTATGTATCCATCTAGGATCACTCGATACCAAGATCCCCTATCTTGAACTTTTTCAAAAGTTCTTCTCACACCCATCTGTGAGCTTGTCGTCCTCTATCAACCTTGTAGCATAGGTTCAGATATTTATCAAGCTCATTATCTATGTGTTATCCCAGGATGTTTCCATCTACTGCATGATGAAACTGTGAACTTCTCTTTAGGTCTTGACACTGCATCCTAGACATTATTCTTCTTGAACTGGTCTTCCATTTCTTCTTGGTTAGTTCTTCATGGCTGGAAGGTTCTTTATTAATTATGCCACTACATTCATCATATTTATTCTTCATCTTCAGATGTCGCCACTTGTTCTTTGGAACAAGTCTTGTCCTTCTTTGCGTGTAGGTGATTATGTATGCGATCTTTCCTACAAGTGAAATGCATTTGTATGGTTAGAAACATTTCATAAGGAATATTCATATTGGAAAGTTGTTATGCATAAATATATGATCATGCAACTACTTTATCCAATACAACATTCATCCATATCTCACTGAAACTTTCCAGATTCCTTCTATCTCTACCAAGACAGCATTGAGATTGTGTACTAAATCAATATGTCAGCAAAGAGGTTTGATTCTAGATAACTAGCAACGGAGAGTTGTATAGCACCATGAGCTACTTACCCATCACATGCATATTAGTAGTATACTACCATTAATGCAAACATCCTATCATGCATAATACATTTATAGAACATGCACGAATCCAATATTTATTGTTTTTTTTGCCAATTAAATTATTTGTATTTTTAATAAATGTTGTGCTCAAAAATGTTTTTTAATAATGTGTATTCAAGTTTATTTAATTAAGAAAACATACATTAGAGGATACATGTACAGAAGATGTAAGAACCCAATATTTAGTGATTTTTTTGTTAATTAAATTATTTATATTTTTTTTACTCTAAAATATAAATGTTTATTTATTAAAGTTATTGATGTGTTTTATATGCTATTTAATTTATGTTAGTTTTATATAAAGATAATTATTTAATATAAATATTCATCTCTATATAAAACTATTATTTTTTTTCTTTCAAATTTTGTTTTCATTGCATTGTAAATTTACTTGTACAAGGGACACATCATTCTTAATGTGGGGGTCAAGCATCTACCATAATCTCTATTATACCATTAAGC
>LPNX010062799.1:41901-57200 GCA_001517045.1 Pseudotsuga menziesii | reverse complement strand
GGGAGGGAGGGAGAGAGCTAGAGGAGAGGAAGAGAGGGAGAGTGGAGGGGAGGGAGAGAGTAAGGGGGATTGGGACAGAGGGAGGTAGGGAGATGGGGTGAGAGAGGAAGAGAGAGACATAGAGGGAGAGTGAATTGAGGGGATAGAGAGATAGATAGTGGGAGAGGGAGGGAGAGGGAAAGTGAGAGTCAGGGAGAAGGAGAGAAATTGAGAGTGAGGGAGAGTGAGGGAGAGGGAAAGAAATTGAGGGAGATAAAGAGAGGGAGGGAGATAAAGAGGGATGGAGGGAGATAGAGAGGGATTGAGGGAGGGAGGGAGGAAGAGATAGAGGGAGGGAAAGAGCGAGGGAAGGAGCGAGAGGGAGGAAGAGGGGGAGAGAGGGAGACATAGAGGGATGGAGGGAGATAGAGATGGATTAAAGGAGAAAGAGGGAGAGGGAGGGAAAGAGTGAGAGAGGGAGGAAGAGGGGGAGAGAGGGAGATAGAGGGAGAGAGGGATGGAGAGGGAGAGAGAGAGAAAGAGAGAGAGCGAGAGAGAGAGTGGAGGGGGGGGGGGGGGGGGAGAGGGAGAGAGAGAGAGAGAGAGAGAGAGAGAGAGAGAGAGAGAGAGAGAGAGAGAGAGAGAGAGAGAGAGAGAGAGAGAGAGAGAGAGAGAGAGAGAGAGAGAGAGAGAGAGAGAGAGAGAGAGAGAGAGAGAGAGAGAGAGAGAGAGAGAGAGAGAGAGAGAGAGAGAGAGAGAGAGAGAGAGAGAGAGAGAGAGAGAGAGAGAGAGAGAGAGAGAGAGAGAGAGAGAGAGAGAGAGAGAGAGAGAGAGAGAGAGAGAGAGAGAGAGAGAGAGAGAGAGAGAGAGAGAGAGAGAGAGAGAGAGAGAGAGAGAGAGAGAGAGAGAGAGAGAGAGAGAGAGAGAGAGAGAGAGAGAGAGAGAGAGAGAGAGAGAGAGAGAGAGAGAGAGAGAGAGAGAGAGAGAGAGAGAGAGAGAGAGAGAGAGAGAGAGAGAGAGAGAGAGAGAGAGAGAGAGAGAGAGAGAGAGAGAGAGAGAGAGAGAGAGAGAGAGAGAGAGAGAGAGAGAGAGAGAGAGAGAGAGAGAGAGAGAGAGAGAGAGAGAGAGAGAGAGAGAGAGAGAGAGAGAGAGAGAGAGAGAGAGAGAGAGAGAGAGAGAGAGAGAGAGAGAGAGAGAGAGAGAGAGAGAGAGAGAGAGAGAGAGAGAGAGAGAGAGAGAGAGAGAGAGAGAGAGAGAGAGAGAGAGAGAGAGAGAGAGAGAGAGAGAGAGAGAGAGAGAGAGAGAGAGAGAGAGAGAGAGAGAGAGAGAGAGAGAGAGAGAGAGAGAGAGAGAGAGAGAGAGAGAGAGAGAGAGAGAGAGAGAGAGAGAGAGAGAGAGAGAGAGAGAGAGAGAGAGAGAGAGAGAGAGAGAGAGAGAGAGAGAGAGAGAGAGAGAGAGAGAGAGAGAGAGAGAGAGAGAGAGAGAGAGTGGGAGAGAGGGAGGCATGGGAGAAAGGGAGAGATAAAGGGAGAGAGTTAGGGAGAGGGAGGAAGAGAGAAAATGATCTAAAATATCAAGATGTTTTTAAACATAAACTTGCATGTGAAATTTCAGGTTAAATATTCATAAACAAACTTAAAGATTAAAAAATTTAATGCTTTAAAACATTCATGTAAGAAAATAAAAAAAGATATGCAAACATCAAAATGAAAACAATAGTTGATAATAGAGTGCACCCATCTTGGGCTACATCTCTGAGCCACTGGAAATGGGTGTTTTTGAAATACCTCTATTTTTTGTTAGACATAAACATAAATAAATGACACCACTAAACTCCTCACAAAATTATTACAAAAATGAGCATAAAGTTGATTGTATGTGCCTGAAGCCTCCTCTGGCATGTAAAATGAGACAATCTACATAAAAATAAGACAAATAGTACAAATTGAATGATTGTTTTCTCATGATCTGTCCGATTAATGGACTTTTTACATCAAGATCTATGCTTATACCATGTCTCGGTCTCTGTGCAAAGTCACGTTGTTCTATACTTCCAACTCCTAAACTCTGAACTCGTTGGTGGAAATCATGGGTTTTATATAGTTTTAAAGTAATGTTTTTGTGGTTATGGGTGATGGGCCATGCACTTGTTTTAGAACTCGAACCTTCACTCCAATATTTAAGGAAACATTCATGATCCTTATCATGTATTGTCGCGATAACATGTTGGTTAAAACGCGGCTTGGGTGTGGGGCAGAGTTCTCGAGGTCAACCCCACGGGCCTCTCCCCTTTACATTTTTTGGAATGGTGGCACACATACATATAACCACATTCTAATATACAGTTTAACATATGATTTGTTGGTGTGTTTGATATGCTAATGGCTCCATGTTATGATATGGTTTCAATATATGGTTTGAATTGGATATCGATAAAGTTCAACCATATGGTTTAATACATGGTTATAATTTGGTGCTATAATAAAATTTAAATGGGGGCCTTTATGTTGGCATGGGGTCGAGGGATAATCCATCGACCCCTCCCCATTTTTTCCAGAAAACTAAAACTCAAATTTTTATTTATTTTTTCCCATAACCCTATCAAGGACCATCGGTGGGAAACTTGGTTAGTGCAACCTAGTGAGGGCTTGGGCTATAGGGAGGTGTTGGGTTCAAATTCTATAGAATCCAACCAATTTTAGCATAACCATTTTTTTTCCTTTTTCACAATTTTTCACCATTCCTATCAAAACTTCAACTCCTCACAACTTCTTCATCTAGAGGCTGTTTCACACAAAACAAACATTGATAGAAAG
The DNA here is from genome assembly GCA_001517045.1 of Pseudotsuga menziesii. Lineage (NCBI taxonomy): Eukaryota > Viridiplantae > Streptophyta > Pinopsida > Pinales > Pinaceae > Pseudotsuga > Pseudotsuga menziesii. The sequence goes on along the minus strand of LPNX010062799.1, from coordinate 54,405 downwards.
ATTTCAATGATCTATTTACCATGGTAAGATTTATTTATTTGTTTAAAGATTTTAACGTTGATCAACCTTGAGATGATACTCTTGGATCAAACCTTCCCAGCGTGAAGCTTTTGGGACACCAAAAGCATGAAATAATTCAGAAAATAAGTGAGTCTATATCTCCCTCACTCTTTCAGTCTCTAAAGGGTCCATATTTGATCGGTTTCAAATTTGTACATTCACCTTGGAGTCTATATTTACTGACATGAATCCATACTTGATCACCAATATCGAAATGATTATCTATATGATGCTTATCATGTCATTATTTGTATTTGGCCTGACTTGATGCTAACTATTCGTGCACTACTTAACAAATTAACTAGATCTACTGAATAAATTTTTGAGCTTTATCTGCGTCCTTTTTTGTACACTCCACCATATCTTTCCCCAAAAAAAAATCTATAGGAGAATTTTGCAAGTACCCAAAACATGTCTCGAATGGACACTTCTGAGTAGAAGAGTGTATAACTTTGTTGTAGTCATGTTGTACATAATGCAACTATTCATCGCAAAGTTTAAGATGCTTACCAAAATACCCTCGAAGAATATGTACCACATTTTGATTGACCACTTTTGTTTGACCGTAGATTTGTGGATGAAATGTTGTGCTTTTATTCCTCTCCTTTTCCATAAGCTCCCATAAAGATGACCAAAATTTCCCAATAACGCGGGAATCTGAATCTGAAATAATCAAAGTAGGAAGTCCAAAATGGACCCATACATTTTGAAAGAAAAAATGAGCAGCCATCTCAGCAATTATCTTCTTTTTACAAAGGATGAGTATACACATTTTACTAAAGCTATCCACAACAACATCCAAATAGTTATTTCATTTTCTAGACATTGGTAAACCTTCTCCAAAATCCATTGAAACTCTTTTCCATGGACGAGAAAGAACTAGAAGTGGAATGTAGAAGCGTAACTTTATGTTAAATGGTTTGCTTGTTGCAAACATAAAAGAACCTTCAACATATTTGGAAATTGTATCATTCATTTGAGGAAAACATCAAAAATTTTGTAATTGTGATACTGTTTTACCTACTCCAAAATGTCATGAAATGAGAGAAGTTCTAGCTTCTTTTATAACATGCACTCTTTCACTTTGTCGAATATAGATTTTACCAAGATGATACAACAACTTGCAATTGATATGATAGTTCAATTATTCATTTTGATAGCTATGCCTTAGTGATTCATAAATTTTCTTTAAAATTTTCATCCTTATTATATCGTTCAACCTAACTTCCATGAACTAACAGACTTTGTTGAATGACAATAAAAGCAATTTTTGGAGGTCTAGATATCATATCTACAAATTTGTTTAGGATTTCTTTCTTATACTTAATAATTAAATGAAATTGTTGTAGAAAACCCATCCATCTAAAATTCCTTGATTGTTGTAGCTTAGTTTATGATTGTACATATTACAGTAGTTGATGATCAATATGTATGATTGTTTCTTTATCGATTAGGTAATGTTTCCACTTTTTAACAATTTGTACTAATGCATACTACTGTTTTTCATACGTTGGATAGTGGATTATTTTTTTAGAGAAAGTTTCAAAAGGATATCATATTGGGTTTTTATGTTGCATTAATATTTCCCCCATTGCATAACCACTAGCATTAGTTTCTATTTAAAATGGTTGCTATAGATCTCAAAGTGCAAGTACTGGATGGTTCACCACCTTGATGTAGGAGGTGACATTATGGGATAGTTACAACTTTGTCCTGCTCACTTGACACATAGTGAAATTAACAACACACATAATGACATTAACAATAGATTCCATTAAGAAGGAAAGAATCAGGTGATCAAGAAGCGATGCTAGTTACTAATTGACCTTGGGAAATAGTATAGTTTGTATAATAGGAGACTATATGTCTCGATGGTCTATTTCACATTCTAAATAGATATTTTTTAATTCAGACTTGGGGATTTCAAAGGATGGAACTCCTTTCTAGGGCCTCTCTCTGGTAATTTCAATTTGGGAATATATCCAGTTCGCATCTTGAGAACTGTTTAATGTATCATACTTTCCCATGTCTTGGACTAGGAAAAAACATAGACGAGCTAATGCAATTTGATCGGTTGACAAATTTCAAATATCCATGAGGGCATGGGCTTATAGATCCATTAGTGATAGACATCCCTCCTTGTCCCATCCTTCTAACTTTCTCAAAAGAAGGTAGATGAAGGTTGAGGATGAAACGAATCTTGCAACCATTGAACAGGCCAATAAGTGTTTAAGGGAGATGTGATGGTGGCTTCCTTTTCTCTTGGTATTTTCAAATGTAATAACTTATATATTATACAATGCAGTATTCCACTAAATACTGTGTTGTATCTATGTATAAAGAGGTGGTGTATAATCACTAATTAAAACTTGGGTAGTTTTATATTGCCTTTTTTGTTAGAAAATGATCCATTCTTATTTATATAAGAAAGCACCTTAAAAATTCATCATGGACGCTCAAGTAGCACCTTGAAGTGCTCTTCCTATCAATGGCACTTCCTTCCCAATAAAAATCCACATAATCTTTTGATTCACCTCATACTTGAGCCTATAATCAACTATACCCTTTAGGTACCTCACTACATGCTTTGCAACCATTAGGTGAACATGTCTCAATGTGTTCATAACAAACCAAATATCTAGTGTCGTATTCATCAGGTACATCAAGGAACAAATCATTTGATGATATATTATGGCATCAACCATCTCTGATGAAGCAACACTCAATATCTTCAGCTTTGATGCCATAGGTGTGGTCATGGCCTTGCATTCTATCATCGTGAACCTCTTGAGGATCTCTACTGCATACTTCCCTTTTCGACACCTCCATGCCTAGAATGTAGTGCATCAACACATAAAAGCAACATCACTGGTTGTCTACCTTCAATATTGAAGAAAAGGTTGGAGTTCGATTTACTCTCAGTAAAGCCTAGATTCATCAGTAATATATCCATCCTGTCATACCATGTCGAACCTTAGGATATTCTACAGTCACTCCTTTTGAAGTAGAGCATCATTCTCCCTCTGTATTTTGTACTCTATGCATTGAAACATTATGTACTGGAGTGACAAGTAGCTTCCTCTGCTACTAATATTCTATGTATCCATATAGGATCACTGGATACCAAGATCCCCTATCTTGAAATTTTTCAAAAGTTCTTCTCACACCCATCTGTGAGCTTTTCATCCTCTATCAACCTTGTAGCATAGGTTCAAATATTTATCAAGCTCATTATCTATGTGTTATCCCAGGATGTTTTCATATACTGCATGATGGAACTATTAACTTCTCTTCAAGTCTTGATACTGCATCCTAGACATCATTCTTCCTGAACTGGTCTTCCATTTCTTCTTGGTTACTTCTTCATAGCTGGAAGGATCTTTATTAATTATGTCGCTGCATTCATCATATTTAATCTTCATCTTGAGATGTTGCCACTTGTTCTTTGGAACAAGTCTTGGCCTTCTTTTCTTGTAGGTGATTATGTACGTGATCTTTCCTACAAGTCAAATAGATTTGTATGGTTAGAAACATTTCATAAGGAATATTCATACTGGAAATTTCTTATGCATAAATATATGATCATGCAACTACTTTATCCAATACAACATTCATCCATATCTCACTAAAACTTTCTAGATGCCTTCCATCTCTACCAATACAACATTGAGATTGTTTACTAAATCAATATGTCAGCAAAGAGGTTTCATTCTAGATAAGTAGCTGTTATACAACTGATTGGCACCTCTCCGTCTGAGTGCTAACATCCCTCAGGTCGGCACACAAAAGGACACTTATGGATTGAGGTTTGCCTAGTTTCATTATACCTTGGTTGATGATGAATTACATCACCTATACGCCCAGCTGGTTACTTTGCTATTTTGAGATTTTGAGTGCATGCGCGACTATCTCTATTGGCATCTCACGCATATGCACGAGTATTATGTCCAGCAAGTCGCGCATACATCTATGTGCGGGTTTCTCTTGTATAGAGTCGCGCGTGATGCGTGTGTTGCTTTAATACATACCCGCGCATATTTTCCTCAAAATTAGTTTTTAAAAACACGAGTTAATGGGAGATTAGTTGTTTCATTTACCTTAATCCCATTAACTGCTATAACCTCCCTAACCTTCGAGAAATGCCTCATTTCATCCATATAAATAGAGGCCTTGGGGAGGGTTTTGGATATTCATACTTGGAGAGCAAAGTTGTGCTGGTGGATTTTCTACAGAATCTTTGGAGCAGAGAAACTCAGAGTCCTTTGGTGACAGAGGAGTCCCTTGTTTAGACATTGGGTTGTAACCTAAAATCCCTCTATTATTGTTAATAAAGCAGATTACTTCTTCCATATTGTGTTTGATGTGTTGTGGCTTGGTAAATGTTTATATTTCATTATAATATGTGATTTGCCTAACCTGCATATTTATATATGAATCATACTGTATATTGGAAGAATCTTTGTTAACAGGTTGAAGGAGGAACTATCCTGGAGATTGTAGAAGTGAAGCAAAGAAGAAGAAGTTAGCTTGGATCAACCTTCATTTATTACAAGTAAGTTCCTGCTACTTCCTTATTTCCTATTTGTGCTTTTATAATCAAATTTGTCTGCAAGGTCATAGTACGTTGGTAACCCCCAGACCTAGGTTATTAGGTGAATTATCCATTACAACAGAACTGGAGACTCCGCTGGGGATGCCAAGTCTGCTTTAGGTCTTTTTCTGTTGTCCTGGACAGTAATTGCTCGAAGTCTTGTTTGTGATCTTTTGTCCTTCTTTCTTACATACTTACAGCATTTGAAAGTCTCGGTTTTTCTCTGTTTTCTGAGAAAATTTTATACCCATGCGCGTGTTGTCTTTCTAAACAGTCGTGCATATCGAGTTACATGCGTGGGTTGTCCTTATAGACAGTCGCACATCATACGCAACCTGCACTACTACACAGTCGCGCATACTCCTGAAGACTGTGATTCTTGTGTTGAAGTTTGCTTGTTCTTTGGCATGTTATAAGTCCTGTTTTATTTTGAGGCTTTCTTTAAGAGTGTTGCAGAGTTGTCTGAGTGTATCAGGTGATCACGTTTGAGTTCATTTCGAAGCCCTTGGGTTCTTTTTACTTGTGTTATTTACTGTCTGCATTTTGAAACTTTTTGGCCTGTTTGGGTTATTGGTTGAGTGCCTGAGTCTAGATCAGTGATCAGGGTCTTAGACTCTATTTGTCCAGTCTACTGTCTATTAGTTTTTGGTCTGTACTTACCTGTTTGAAAGTCTGCAGTGATCTTTAGGTCATTGTTTGCACCCAAGTTGAGGTCCTGTCCTGCTTCTTTTGCTCGTTTTTAGGGTCTGTCTGCCTTTTAGTTTCAGTCTGTGTTCTTTATACAGTCTATAAGTGTCAAGTCTACTCAAGCATTGCATTTATACATGCACAGTACTTTTTTGACCATTTTTTAAAGTGAAAAATAAAACATAGATAATCTTCTGCATTGTAATTTTTGCATTAGAATAGTGTTTGTTTTAGTTTAAGAAATACATATCTCAAAAAAATACAAAAAATATAGGCTAGTTTCTCTTATTTTAAGTGCTGATAGTTCATCATATATATTTGAAAAAAAAAATTGAAAAGAAGCTTATTTTTATAGTGTTAGTCTGCTTTAGATGCACCTTTATTTCATTTATTTTCTGCTGAGTCAAAACACCACATAGTCCATCACTACCGCTTCCTTTGAGTAAAGAAAAGCCCTTAAAATTAATGATTAAATTTAAAATCTATTAGTAAGTTTTTATTTTTAGGGCCTTCCACCTACCAGCTTAGGCTAGGTTTGTGGGCTAGGGAGTGCAAAATTCCCACAAACTATAAACTCAAACGTAGTCAGCCATTCATTAGGTAAATCCTTGGTTCTTCTGCTATATCTGGGAAGCTCCTCTCAAAAGGGAGTTAAGCAGGAGGCCGCGTGGAGGCTTGGACAGAGGGGATAACCCCCCGAATCCTTGTCAAAACGTAACCCGGGACTTTTACGTATCTGAGGATTCTGTCTAGGCAGAATTTCGGGCTCAGCTACCCTGGTCATGCATACGAGGCCGGCTTGCGATTGTCCCCCCAGACAGTAGGTATTGTCAAGGTAGCCTTAGTCTCTTGTCTTTTAGGGCTAATACACAGGTAAACCGGAAGGTTATTTCTGGTTGACCTTGAACGGACTTGGAAGGTAACCCTTGTGGAAAGTGCAGGAGGGCGGTTGGGTGATTCCTCTGCTTGTGCCTGAGAACCCCTCAAGGACGCCAAGTAACTGTTCATCGGCCTTCTTCTGGAAGGTATATCTTTATAGCATGTTTTGCTTGCTTGAGACTCTAGGATTTTTTTTAGTGTATGCTCTGTGGATTTGCTTGTGATTAGTCTGACCTTAGGGTGTGGTTTGTTTGAGTCTTAATTCTGGAGGACCAAGAGATTAGAAGGTCAAGAAGGTTGAGAAACCTTCCTCCTCTCACACCACTGGAACCTCCACCTTTACCCCAAAGGAGGAGATTAAGCACAGGTGGTTCTTTTGAACCGGTAGGAACTAGTGAGGTTCTTGGTGAACCTGAGTTAATAGCTAACCGCTTTGAATTTGACATAGTCGAGGTAGAAGAATTGTAAGCTGACGAGTTTGCAAGAAATTATAATACCCCCTTGACTGATTTGAACGATCCAGTGATTGTGCAGGTTAGGCCTTTTAGTTCACCAGTACTAGGTGTACCTGTAGGTAGAGCTATGTCTTTTGAAGGAGAAAGTTCATTTGTTTTCACCTCAACCCTTCCGGTTGAAGGGGTACTACCTCCCTCGGCTAGTACCCCTAGATCTAATTTACCTTCCACACCCTTAACTCCAGCAAGCCGGGTGGTTCAACCACCGGTTTACTCAAACATAGGAAGTATGTCTGGTGATATGGCTACTGGGATTCCCAGTATACCTACAATACCTTCTTCTTTTCCTTACCCTACCCACAGTGGTCCGGTGGGATCCTCGGCTTTTTTCCAAGGATTCCCTTGGAATGGGGGGCACATACCCCCTTCTAATCCATACGTAGGTCCACCTCCTTCATATGTAGGAGTGCAGTTTGGAGCCAACACCTCTTATGGGAAAAGCTTCCAAACACCTATTTCGACCCCATATATGAGCTCTCCCTTCTCTTTGTTTAGTGGAGGGATACCAGCTCCAGTCTTTCAGACCCTAGCTTCTATGGGGATGGGCCGACCTACTTATACTGCACCCCCCACCAAAAATCCGGTGGCCTATGGATGGAACCCATTCCAAAGCAACATAACCACTTCACAACCGGTGTTTGGGGGCAACCCCACTTTTACTTATGGTAATGTGGGGGCAAGTCCCTCTAATACCCAAGCTAGTACATCTACTACACCGGCTAGGCCAAAGCTTCCTTTTCTGGAAACTTTGAACTTGCCAGATTTATCGAAATTGATGAATGATCCGGTGAGGCATGACCCCTTGTGGCCACCTGTTCCCACCAAACTGCCTTCAGACATCCCTAAGTTCGAAGGGAAAGCTGGTGAAGATCCTGGGGCGCATGCCACCACCTTCCATCTTTGGTGTTCTTCCAACTCATTAAACGAAGATTCAGTGAGACTTAGGCTGTTCCAAAGGACATTAACTGGCACTGCAGCAAAATGGTACATTGAGCTGCCTTCTGCTGCTTTTAGCAGCTTCTGGGACTTGGCTACCGCTTTCCTTAGCCACTTTCAGCTTCCAGTTCATTACGATTTCGGAATGGACTTGTTGTCCACCTTTAGACAAAATAAGGCAACCCACATCTCGGATCATATCCAAGAGTGGAGGAGGCAAAAGAGCCTTATTAAAGCTACCATCCCTCCTGAGTTTTTACTAGAATGGTTCCTTAAATCTTTATTACCCTATATATCTAAGGATGTTTCTACATTAGGAGTGACTAGCGAGGAAGAAGCCATATTCAGGGCCCTGAATTTAGACTTGATCTACGCACAGTCTGGGATCTTATACGAGATTATCCCTGAGGCACCAAGGCCTTCTCATGAGGCCAAGAAACCTAAGCCTGGACCCCATGCCGATGGTGTGGTTGGGTCCATCACTTCTCCCACTGTAGAGTCTTTGACAAAACAAATTCAACAATTGTCTATCAAACAGTCTACAGCGGAGGCAGCAAAGGCTGCCCCCTCTCCCCAAAATGCAAATGTATTTGCTCAATCTTCTCAAAAGGGAAATCAGCAGTCCGGCGGTAAGAAGAAGAAGGGCAAAAAAGGAGAGGGAAACCAAAACCAAAACAAGCCCAAGCCCGCAAACAATGCTGATGGGGGCAAGAAAGATAAAAAGAAAGTCAAGTTTCCTTGTAAGTTGTTCCAGGGAGACCATTTGACCCACCTTTGTCCCCTCATGGAACAAGCTCAGAAGCTATTGAAAACCCAACCAACGGCTGTCCTGAAGGATCCATTTCCCCAAGGACAGAATTCTGCGTCAGCTTCTACTGTAGCAGGGGGCAGTTCAACTGCCTCTGACCCTAATTATATCAACATGGTCAGATCCTCTACTTTGTTGCAAACCAGGAACAAGAACTATGATAAGGAGAAAGAGAATGAGGAGAAGGGTAAAGCTGTAGCTGAACCATCTAATCCTCTTACTATAGAGAAACCATTGGAAATAATGCCAAAGATACCCAAAGGTGTCTTTAAGAAGACTTTGCATAATCCCAATAGGGCTGCTTCCAACTACTCAGTGGTTGAAGATTTAGCTCAAACCCCATGTGCAATGTCTACTTTGGAGGTGCTTCAAAGTTGTCCCGCCCAGCGGGATGCCCTTTTAGCGGCTCTAGGTAGTATGGAATCTTCATGTCTCATGGCGAAGCTGTGTTTGTTTGATGTCAAAATTCGCCTCCCTTACCATGTAGCCCTATCCATAGATGTTTTCCATGGTGGTAAGACCATTGGACGAGCTGTTGTGGATGAGGGAGCCTCTACTTGTGTCATGTCCCTGGCATGCTGGAAAGCTCTAGGATCCCCAGAGCTGGTCCCATCAACCACTTTACTTACTGCTTTCGATGGACGGTCTTTCCGTCCACATGGTATCTTGCCAGCTTTCAAGATTAAGTTGGCAGGCAAAGCGGTCTCTGTTGAAGTTGAAGTGATTGATGCCCCCTTGGACTATAATTTGCTTTTGGGGAGAAATTGGACTTATGTAATGACTGCTATTGCATCGGCTGTTCTTCGTGTCATGGTATTCCCACATGAGGGAAAGTTGGTTACTGTTGACCAACTTGATTTTACTCGAAAGGGCTGTTTAGAGTCTAAAGATTCCAATGTACCATTGGTTGATCAGGCCAAGCCTGCTCAGAGCTTGGGGGCTGGATTGTATTCATATTTGATGGGATCATTTGACATCCCAGCCCCAGTTAACTATATCAGTTCCACTAGTGTGGGGAATTCCATCACTTTAGTGGTGGATAGGACTGATCCTTGGGTTCTCCCAACCCCCCAGGAACTGGAAGTGACCTTGTCAGCAGTGGAAGTGGCATATCAAGATATTACCCAAACCACTGCTGATCCTATTCCAGATCCTCTTTCAGTCTCGGATGATCTGGAAGAAGTTTATATGCCTGCATGGGCAGAAAACTCTTTACATTCCATAGATTTCTTAGAAACTATTTTACCTTCCGATGAAGCCATTCTGGAAGCTATGTGTGCACGTGAGAAGATATGTGAGGATCTTCATCACCGGTCTTATTTCCTTCCAGAACTAAGCAAGATTGAAAACCAAGAGTTCCATGTGAGACTGCCTGGAGATGTTGATGTACCTGTAAACCCTTTGCCTAGGGAAGGGGTGTTTGCCGAGGGGAATATGGCAAACATTTCCGCTACTATACCAATCAACATTTCCGTCAACCCAGATATCGTGGAAAATATCTATATAGGAGCAAACTGCTCTCCAGAGGAGATTGCTATCTATACTACCCTTTTCAAGGAATTCCGCGATATCTTTGCCTGGTCATATGAGGAGATGCCAGGAATTGATCCATCTATTGTCCAACATGAGATCCGTACCTACCCTGATGTCAAACAAGTTTGACAGAAATTACGCCCCGTGAACCCGCGTAAAGCGGCGACTGTGAAGGCAGAGGTTGAGAAGCTCTTGAAAGCTGGTTTTATATATCCTATTGCTTTGACTGAGTGGGTGTCCAACCCAGTTCTTGTTGACAAAAAGCAAGGGACTATTCACGTCTGTACTGACTTTCGAGACCTTAACAAAGCTTGTCCCAAGGAAAATTACCCCACACCATTCATTGATCAGATCATTGATGCATGTGCGGGGAGTGAAGTCTTTTCTTTTATGGATGGTTTTTCCGGCTACAATCAAATCCAAATCAAACTGGAAGACCAACATAAAACTGCTTTTATTTGCCCTTGGGGTACATTCGCTTATAGAAAAATGCCCTTTGGATTGAAAATGCAGGGGCAACCTTTCAAAGAGCCATGAAATTTGCTTTTCACGATATAAAAGCCATTGTCGAGCCTTACCTCGATGATCTACCTGCACATTCTCACAAGAGGATTCAGCATCCTGATCATTTGAGGTTGATTTTTGAGAGATGCAGATACTACAAAATTCACTTGAATCCCCACAAGTGCATTTTCTGCGTCGAGTCAGGGAGACTACTAGGATTCATTGTTTCAAGCAGGGGCATTTAGGTGGATCCCCTAAAAGTAGAGGCCATTGTAAATTTGCCTCCTCCTCGCACACTCAGGAAACTTCAGAGTCTACAAGGTAAGTCTAACTTCCTTCGACGTTTTATTGTAAATTATGCCAAAATCACGAAAGGTTTCATGCGCCTGCTTAAGCAGGACACCCCATTTGTATGGGATGAAGCTGCACAACTCACGTTCAATGCATTGAAGAAAGCCTTGTTGTCGGCTCCCTTATTGCGCCTGCCAGACTATTCTAGGGACTTTATATTATATCTGGCTGCATCAGAGTCCACCATTGGAGTAGTGCTAGTTCAGGAAAATGACAAGCTCATTGAGCATGTTGTGTATTATCTCAGCCGTGCTTTGGTTGGGCCTGAGATTAAGTACTCTCACGTCGAGAAGTTAGCCTTAGCGGCTGTCTATGCTTTACAAAGGTTACGGCACTACATATTACTAAGGACCACTGCTGTAGTGGCGGATGTCAACCCTTTCCAATATGTTTTATCCCGACGCATTGTTGGGGGAAAATTCAACAAGTGGATAGTCATTCTCCAAGAGATTGACTTAGTTTTCTAATCCACTAAATCCAAAAAGTCCTTAGTATTTGCTGAGCTTATAGCAGAATTCCCTACGGAAGATGATGTAGTGATTCAAGATGACTCATTCCCAGATGAGCACATCTTCCTTATAGCCACCTCTGATCCTTGGTACGGAGATATTCTCATATATCTCCAGACTTCGAAGTGTCCTGCCGCTTACTCTAGAGAAGACCGACGTAAGTTAAGACTTCATGCAAAAAACTACCTCATAATAGGAGATACTTTATATCGGAGAGGGGTAGATTCTGTCTTGCGTCGCTGCCTTACTCATGAGGAAGCGGAGGTTTTCCTAAATGATTCTCACAGTGGAGCATGTGGGGGTCATTTATCTGGGTTAGCAACGGCCCAGAAAATCTTACGTGCCGGTTATTTCTGGCCCTCAATCTTTAAAGATTGTGTGGAAGCAGTAAAGCGCTGTCACCCTTGCTAGATATATACCAGGAAAATTCGGTCGCATCCTGCTCCCTGGTTTCCCGTCGTCTCAGTAGGCCCCTTCCTGAAGTGGGGGATTGATTATATGACATGCAACCCAGCCTCGACTGGGCGGCACAAATACATCATTGTCGCTATCGACTATTTCACCAAATGGGCAGAGGCAATGCCTACTTTCAAGGAGGACAGGGAAACAGCAGCTTTCTTCGTTTTCAATCAGATTATTGCTAGGTTTGGTATTCCAAAGGTGATTGTCACTGACCATGGCAGTCATTTTCAAAATAGCATGATGACAGAACTGACCTCCATGCTCGGATTTTGACAAGAACACTCTTCTCCCTATTATCCGCAAGCAAATGGTCAGGTTGAGGCTGTGAATAAGACTTTAAAGACCATTCTTAAACGTACTATTAATACAGCCCACTCCAATTGGCACATCATGTTATACCCCTCTCTTTGGGCTTATCGAACCAATGTCAAAACTGCTACGGGTTTTTCCCCCTTCCAACTCGTTCACAGGGTGGAAGCTATTACTCCGATTGAATGCAAAATCCCATCTGTATAGATAGCTATTCATGTTCTTCCTGACACGACTGAGCTTGAAGAACGGTTGTTACACTTAGAACACCTTGATGAGCAGCATAGAGATGCGCTGACCATGAAACAGGCTCATAAAAATAGGGTTAAAGCTCAATACGATAAATCGGTTAAGCCTACA
>LPNX010062799.1:25368-41451 GCA_001517045.1 Pseudotsuga menziesii | reverse complement strand
TATATATATATGTAAATATCTGTTCATACAATAGATAGGTCGAGTCTGATCCGTAGATCCCAAAATATCCAAAATATACAAAAATATGGATCGTAGTCCGATAAAATGCCCTAAAACTATCACTTTCCGCCGTGACCACTAGGACCTGGCTGGTCCCTGTGATCTCTACGTCCCCTGGTCTCCTCAGCCTCCTCGGCTGCAGCTGCCTCGACCACATCCTTGTAGACCACTACTGCCCGAGCTACCCGTCTGAAAGGACGTAGCCAGGCTGGGGGCACCCCTACGACGAACTCCTGCATGGATGTAGGGAGATGCTTTATGCGTATAGTGGGTACTCACTCGGTAAGCCTCGTCAGCTTTGCCTTGAGTACCTGAATCAGCCTAGGATCTCCTCTTGCTACAGGATGTACAAAGGTGCGCGGATGCCCTGCAGGACGGATCGGTCCAATATCTGCATTTTGACATATGAGTTAGGATTAGAATTGTACATATGTATATATCTTATATCATTGAAAAATTTATAAAAATTTAATAATGATAAAAATTAAAAAGACTTACCCATCTCTCCCCATGCTCCTCCTAGAGGGAGGACTAGGTCTGGATCACCTCGGAAATCTAATCCGGCATATGGGAACTGCTCTAATGCAGGCACCTAACATTCCCACCATGTGTAGAAATCATCTTCATACATACTCTGGACTACATCTCCTCCTCCATGACGGAGGAAGATGTCACCCCATCTGCTCAGCCTCGGCTGACGTGGATGTCTGATCTCTAAGGGTATCGCAGGGCTCATGGCTGGCACCCTCTCGAAGAAGAACGCAACCAATATGCTAGCATACCCTAAGTTCTTCCATCTCCCTCTCCTGCAATCAGATAATTGCCTCTTCATAAGAGGGGCAATTCCCGAGCACCAGTCATATAGGGTGCCTCTGAAACAATCCACTGCCACTCTCATCTGAGTCCTGGTGGCATGATGTAGTCCTGATGCCCCTGAAAGTCTAACCACAGTGCTTGTCAATACCTGTAATGTAAAGTCCTGTATGTCTGCGATGTGTATGCTACTGCCCTTTTTCTGTGTCCCTAGTCTGCAGAATACGTCAACATAATTCTGAACACTCAGAGGGTCACCACTCCTACCAGTACCCTCTAGGTTCACCGGGGCTCCCCGATGTGATAATCCAGTAATAAAATAGATATCCTGAGTGGTAATCTCCAAAGTCTCACCCTCAATGTTAAACATCCCAAGGTCATGATCCCAGTAGTTTACCAAGAACTCTAGTATGCAGACATTGGCCCGCATTGGTGATGTACAAAAGAACTTATACAGCCCACTATTCCGTAAAGCTTGAATAGTAGGCGGGCTTTGGAATGCTGCTTGGTCCATTTGCTCATGTTCTCGTTCCCTCCACTCCAGCACCATGATGTCCTGACAAAAAATATACAGTCTAATTCAATAATTGATCATCAAAATTCAAAAATTTGAACTAGTTTCAAAGCATTTATCTTTAGCACAGTATGCACGACTGTCCATTGGGACAGGTCATGCATCATGCGCTGCTTCCTTATGCAGCAGCCCGCGCATGAAACGCGTATGCGTGACTTTCATGCGTGGCAACCCACACATGCATTCTACTGATGAATTAAAATAAATTGACCATTAAAATTAAAATTTGTTTGGATGAAATTAAAGAGCACTGGGTGTAGAATTACCTGCAACTGACGGATTCGAATTTCACCGGTCTAATTGTCCACAATGAGCGATCAAAGATAGAGGGTAAAATGCTCCTTTTTGGCTCAAAAAGTGAAATGGTAAGAAATGTTTTGCTTTTCAATCTATTTATAGAAAAATTATTTCACAAAGTGGGTTTTGTCTATAGTTTGAAACGTTAATTGATTAATACCATTCCTTTTTGTGCCTTGGAACAGGTTATTAACTATTTCAAAGTGTTGATGCTTTTATAGGGTGGTTTTTGCTCTTTCCAACACATGTTGGCAACTTATCATCCACATTAACCTTAGTATTCAACATTTTGCCACGGACTATGGTATTTTAAACCATTAGTCCCTTGTCTCTACCATTGTTCTTCCGTGGCTAGGATCCCTATTTCATGAGTATCATCCTTATATGCCTTTGCCATCCTTTGGTACTCATTCCGTCACTGTTTCAGGCCCGGGGGTTTCCTCATAGCTATTTTTCATGCCAAATAGAGCTTCTTATGAATCTCTCTTTACAAGCTATCCCGTTATAGGACTCCCCACCTTATGGAGTTTCTTTAGGCCCAGGTCTGACTCCTTAAAAATAGAATTTACTACCGAGTTATCTCTCCCATTCAAGCTCGTTAAGAATATGTGAACGGGCATTCGCATGGTGGTAGGTTATCTCTTTCTCGGCCCATGCGGAATAATACGAGAAAGGATCACTCTCTTTTCTTCGGAATTGAGAAGAGTATTCTCAGGTATAGGTTTATCACTTTTCCGGACCTGAGGGACTAAATTTACGGAAAAGGAACACCCGGTTTGAGCTTACTTTTTCTTTGTCGTGCTCTGGACCCAAACATGAAAAAGATTCCGAGTGTACTTTGTGTCTTTGTCATGCTCGTTAAACACCATAGAACAAAGCAATGAGTTTATTGTTGTAAGCCCCATTTCTCGTAACCAAATGGATCTTTCCGAGTGATCTTGCTTTCCTTCACACTCGTAAAACTCAAGCTATTTATGCTGTTATGGAAGGAGCGTTGGGTAGGTGGTAATTTAATATTTTTCGGACCTCCCCGACTAAGTACGAAAAAGGTTCACCTTTTCTTCTTCGGAAGTTAAGAGATTTCTTTTGAGGTTTGTTTTATACTTTTTCGGCCTTAAGAGACTAAATTGGACAAAAAAGGACCCCCCTGGAGTCTTCTTTGGCATTTTCAGACTCTCTAAATATGAAAGCACCAAGCGAGCATGTACTATTTCGGGCTCGTTAAATCCACGAATCAGTGTATCAAGCATTATTTTCCCGTCTCTTCAAGCTTGTTAAAAAATGAAGAGGGAACCGAGTTGGCTTTCCTGGACTCGTTAAAACTTAACAGGGAAGGAAAGGAAGAAGTTTTCTCTTGTTTTCAGTAATGGCAGCATGTCATCCTTGAACATAGCACTCTTTGCCTTTCGATATCCATGTTTCATTGTACATCTGTGTTCAGCTACCACTTTGAGTCTTTGCTCTTCCTCTTGTCCTTTATACTTGGGGAATCTGATCATGTCTCCTACATGACAGATAAGTCTAGTTGTCCTATTTATCTGTTATATGCTGCCTTGGGTCATCTCTGTGTCGTGCTCACTGTTCAAGGATTCTTCTCACTATCTGATTTATAGCCTGATCCAATCACCGTTATATCTGTTATCCTTTTACTTGTGTCTACCTTCTTTTTCCCAGTTCCTAGTCACTCTTGTGATCCATTGGAGGATCTATTGCCTTCCCTATCACAGTATGGTTCAGTTTCAGCACTTCCTGATGATGAAGACCTAGAGTTTGACGGTAGTATCTCTGGATTCACTTTCATCATTGGTGAACTCCTTTGCTTCAGTTGTCAATTATCATCTATTGGTTGACAAACTGTTGAATCCTCTCCATGTTTGACTTCAGCTTACCCTTATTCACATGGCTTGGATTGTACTTGGTTCTTTGGGATCTCGTATGAAGACCTTAGTTCCTCACTTATGAACTAAGTTGCGCAAGACTATGTTCCGTTTCTATATCCATCTTCCAAATCTTTGAAGACTCATCATTATTATATTGTGGCTTTGATCCACCTTTGTACATGCGTGGTTTTACCCGTATTATATGATGTACTCTCATCTTGTAAAGGAGCTAGTGTTCCAGTAAATTGAACATAGGCTCCTTAGATATAGCTTTGTATATGACATTATTATGTATTGGTTTCAGGTACTCCTTCTGCTCCACTGGACTTCTGAGTTTCTCCAGAGTTAGTATTATAATGTATTTCGGCCATCGTTCCCCTCTGACCTCACACATTAGGGGGCATCTGTTATACAGCTGATTGGTACCTCTCCGTCTGAGTGCTGACATCCCTCAGGTCGGCACACAAAAGGACACTTATGGATTGAGGTTTGCCTAGTTTCATCATACCTTGGTTGATGATGAAATACATCACCTATATGCCCAGCTGGTTACTTTGCTATTTTGAGATTTTGAGTGCATGCGCGACTATCTCTATTGGCATCTCGCGCATATGCACGAGTATTATGTCCAGCAGGTCGCACATACATCTATGCGCGGGTTGCTATTGTATAGAGTCGCGCCTGATGCGCGTGTTGCTTTACTACATACCCATGCATATTTTCCTCAAAATTAGTTTTTAAAAACACGATTTAATGGGAGATTAGTTGTTTCATTTACCTTAATCCCATTAACTGCTATAACCTCCCTAACCTTCGAGAACTGCCTCATTTCATCCATATAAATAGAGGCCTTGGGGAGGGTTTTGGATATTCATACTTGGAGAGCAAAGTTATGCTGGTGGATTTTCTACAGAATCTTTCGAGCAGAGAAACTCAGAGTCCTTTGGTGACAGAGGAGTCCCTTGTTCAGACATTGGGTTGTAACCTAAACTCCCTCTATTATTGTTAATAAAGCAGATTACTTCTTCCATATTGTGTTTCATGTGTTGTGGCTTGGTAAATGTTTATATTTCATTATAATATGTGATTTTCCTAAACTGCATCTTTATATATGAATCATACTGTATATTGGAAGAATCTTTGTTAACAGGTTGAAGGAGGAACTATCCTGGAGATTGTAGAAGTGAAGCAAAGAAGAAGAAGTTAGCTTGGATCAACCTTCGTTTATTACAAGTAAGTTCCTGCTACTTCCTTATTTCCTATTTGTGCTTTTATAATCAAATTTGTCTGCAAGGTCATAGTACATTAGTAACCCCCAGACCTAGGTTATTAGGTGAATTATCCATTACAACAGTAGCAATGGAGAGTTGTATAGCACCATGAGCTACTTACCCATCACATGCATATTAGTAGTATACTAACAGTAATGCAAACATCGTATCATGCATAATACATCAACTGAATATAAAGAAATGCATAACAAAACAATATCATGAAATGACAATTGAATACTTATTTTTATTTATTTCATGGGTAGACTTCTTCTTGAGCCTTCAGCTTCATCGTCTTCTTCATTCATAATAGAATCATTTCTTATCCAAATCGTAAGTTGTATAAGTTTTTTTTAGGAGTTGAGTCCTTCATATTCCTCATCGCTTGAGGGATCTTCTTTGGATGGTGAGAGATTGATCTTTAGTTTCTCCCATATTCTCTTCTCTTCTTATGAGTCGATCTTCTTCTTCTTCCCAGAGTCTGCTAAAGTTAGTCACCTCCTTCTGGGACACATTCCTGGCATGAATGAATTCATGATCCTAGGAGGCCATTCAAGATGGCTATCACTACTTCTGCAGTCTCCATTTCTTCTTCTACCACCTCAAGTTGTTCTGCATCCTGGATCTTGTAATGTACCTCTTAAACCTCGATGTCATTATGGATGAGGAATGGGTAAAAGAAAAACTTTGTTCACTATTACTAAAACCAAGTCCATCTTATTAGTGTCGAAATGTATGAATGAGCCTTTCCTCCATGAATAATTATAAGTAACTTCGAATGTACACTCATTCATGTCATTATCCTATCTTTGAAATCATCTATCAATGGTATTGTAAAGGTCCAAACCTAGAACATCATTCTTCTCCTTGAAAAGAAACATTAGATCACTGTTTTTCATAATCATTTACAAGTTGCAAAACAAGATGATCAACACATAAGTCAATGCATATTAATTCAAATCATTGGCATGAGTAAATGCATATTAAACCAAACCCTTGGTCAATGCGTATTAAATCAAACGATTAGCATAAGTCAATGCATATCAAATCAACTGCTGGGTGAAGAGGCGATTCTTTTCTTTCCAGCTATTTTCCTTTGAAAACATCAAAGCATTAGTCTGACAAGCTTACAAAACAATCACATGAATAAGATTCCCTTATCCCCAAAATAGTAACGAAACACCCTTAATTCATGTAACAGAAACACCATAAACTGACTTGATTATTGCTATCCATAATGTTATATTTTTCAATACATCATGAAAGAGCCTTAGCCAAAAAAATTCTAAGGTAACCAATCAATAAAGATCTTTGCATTTAACACATTTCATAAATCGTCGTTTTACCATTATTATCAAGCGAAAGATACATGCATAAAGATCATCAAGAAAAAAAATGAAAATACTTCAAAAACACATAAGAGCATAGAATACAACATGACACAAGGTCGAGACCAATTTACGTGGTTCACCCGTTTTTTGGGCTACGTCCACAAAAATTGTCACATCACGTGACATTTATTAAATTCAACGGTTACAATCCGCAACACTCAGGTTGCTACATTTTCTTTCTGTTCCTCCTCCTAGACTCTCCTATGAGAGTATTTCCCAAGCTATTGAGATTTTAGTAATACACAAAAATATTCCAATAATTCATCCAAAGAACATATTCTGGAGCGAGCTAGGATCAATTATGAAGCATACTGTCATTGGTAACCCAACTCTTAGTTGGACGTGACCCAATCAACCTATATTGGGTCCATAAAAACGCATGTAATATACGTTCAACATTAAATGAAAGAAACACTCGCTCCCATGAATTCAAAAAGATTTGGTATACTCAATCTCGCTTATGTACTATTTAGTAGTAGGCATAATATGAATATAAGGGAATAATGATGTTTTTCTTCTAAACATATCTTAGACAGTAGGTATTTTATGATTTGCATCCACACTCTCATAGCCATATACTTATAATCAACGCTTTTGTTTCAGGATATATATCCATAACAATGTAGGGATGTAGCTTTATACACTATTACATATTCTTCTATGTTATTCCAGTTATTTATTAATACCTCTCCTACTATTACCGTGTAGAAATTTCTGTACTGGTATCCCAATAAAACAAGGTAGGGGGCACGCTGATATGCATTAGAACCCCGAACCAAAATGCAAACAAATAGGAAGGGGGAGGTTCGGCCATGACCCAATGGTGAAGAGTTATCATCGAATGCAACTACAATAAGTGTAAATATTGGTTTCAAGGACGTGCCCCTTACATAGGACACATGTATATAGTCTTTGGTATAACAAAACCATGGGCATCCACATATTGTTTTTTTTCCTTGCTTTCAGTCACTTCCTGTGAATTTCATCCTATAGGAAAACATATAAGAAAGAAAAGGATTCAAACTAGAGACGACTAAAAATTGCAAGGACCATTTGTTAGAACCCTCAATTAAGAACAACACCAATCAGGAAAATGGACTATATATATCAAACTTCCACTGGAACGAAAAGGTTCTGAAATAGAAGATAGAAATGAATGCCATGGTAACTGAGGCATTTATGTAATACTGAACACAATATATATAAATAAATATAAAAGCATTTCAAGTCTTTTAACTATATTCCCTTGGCAGGTCACCCAGTACCAGGATTGAATGTTTTCCCCACAGAGCAGAACCGACTTTCATCATGTCAAAGCAAGAGTTTAAACTAGACTGTTATGCCCAGCAAAAAAAATCTGTTAAAAATACACTTCAACCAACAATGCGGATCGTAGACAAATGAAAGGTCAAAATATCCAAAGAAAAGATTCATATGATGAGAAAGACATCCAATGCCTTCCCTTCCATGAAAAGGAACAGAAATAATAAATCGGGTAAACAAATGCCATATTCATTAGTTGACAGAAGCCCCAGGTGTTTTTATGGCATTAAAATGAATAACAACTCACAAAATAATTGAGGAATGCAAAATGGCCATGCCAAAGCATGTAAACAATGAATAAAACTGCATTGTGTAACACAATAAACAAAATTGATAGCCCACCAATTTTCTTGCTCGAGGGCAACCCTGAGTTGATTGGGTGATATCGCCGATAAACCACGCCTTTCTAAAAGACCATAGGGTTGGCTAAAGACATCACCCAATGTTGCAGGAAATAGATAGACCAGGGGTAACAAAAACCTAACGAACAAAAGTAAGTACTCACCTTCATTGAAGTATGAAACTCAAGCCCATTGAATCTGCACATCTTCCAGTAATAGAGTCATAGATCCAGAGTGCGAGTGGAATACCATGAATTAGAGACGATTCTACTCTCTCCTTCATCATTCCCTTTCTCTGCTACTGCGGATACCTTATCGAAATCCAGCCTATCCCTCCTCCCCGTTACACCATTCAACAACCCAATATAACTTGGTCAGTCCCCAATGTCTCCATAATCCATGATTATCCATCAGGTCACGCCCTCAATCAGTGGCTAAGTTAGGGCAGTTTAACGTCTCCACCATTTATGATTCTCAGTAGCAAATATTTTATCAAGGAGAGAAAGGTAAGGCCTCCAAGATTACCAGCTAAAAATCAGGTGACAGGCCGTAGTTCCCAATAATTTTATCTCTGGTTATGCTAGAGGTATTTTAATATAAAAAGAGCATCTATCGAATGCATGGATAGCAGAAAACTTAGCATTAAATTAGTGAACCATGGAAAAACATGATGGCCATCCCCCTCGGAGCAATTAAGGGCAATATAGTCCAGGGGACATCGTTCCCTTAACTAGCTGCGTCTTTGGTAGACCTTATAAAATACTGGGTGAATTTTGTGGCTAAGGAGTAGTAAATGGTGATAGGCTTGGCATTCCAATTTATTCCTCAATAATAAAAGCAGAAATGTCCGTCCTATCCCAAGACCTAGCAGTCTAAAATTCATAAGGTATATTAAATGCTGAGACCAGATCAGCCGGGCTGGCTTTAGTGCTTTTGAAGGGTTATAATTATTGGATTCCCCCAAAATCTCACCCTCTGGTGGTGCAATTCCAGTGTATGAAAAACCAAAAGAGTCACTTTGGAAAATGGCATATATATAAATTCAGGTCAGACCTATGCCCACGCACTGTTTCATGTCATCAATATCACATGGAAACATTATACCTGCTATTGGGGCGTCCTTAGTTGTTTTCAAGTCTGGGCTGTCCCATCAACATCTCACCAATGCCTCAAGCTTATATGTGTGCGAGGTTCATCTCACCATTATGTAACCCTATATGTTATTCATTTACTATATACCTCAAAAATATATATGTCTCAATACATATATACTATTCTCCACTAATATATATATATGTATATATATATAAATAAAAGTTTCCATTATTATATGAATGTTCTCTCATATAAAGTAGGTCAGTAGGAGGTTTTTTCCTTACCATGAAATGTCGTAACATTATATGTTCAACATACAATATCAAATATGTGTATGCCTCCAACCTATAATTCTTTATTATCATGTATATAGGGTTCCACTATAATACATATGAGGTTTGTTTCACCATATAACTTTCCATGGTTATATGTAACTTTGTATGTTCTGCTCATATGCATATATATACATCTCCAATATATACACATATATATATGTATAGTATTCTTCATTATTTTATATGTAATGTCCTACATATAGTCTATTTAAATATATATGCACTCAAATCATTTCCCCATGTGATGTCCCATGATTATAGGTGACATTACATGCTCTATAAATAATACATACCTCAAATGCATATCCCCGTCATACATATAATTTTCTTCATGGTTTATAATAATGTTAGAATGTCTTAAGTGCCCTTGTTTAACGTGTAGCGGGAGTAACCTCACTTTGGTGAGGGCTTTTCCATTCTTCATGGACACATTTATGATTCATTTCTATTTTTATGAGTCATAGTCACTCTTAGGTCTTCAAGGTAGGAGGGGGATCTTACATCCTTTCCCCCTAGAAACAACACCATCCTCGGTGTTACTTGTTCATCCTTCCTAACCTTGCTGGCCTCTTTTGCTTATTTTCACATTCTGGTGAGGAAAAACCAATTCTACTTCTTAACCCCTTTTTCTCCAGACCGATGAAGACTATCGTCAGATCTTACATACTTTAATATTTATAAGAATGAGGACTGCATTATGTTCCCAACTACTCTACATCCTATCAACAACAATGTATAACCAATAGTTCAACACATTCATTCCATCTCATTTACACATTAAGACCTGTAACCGTTCAGTGACTTGGAAAGCTGCTAACACAACTTTCATTTTTTCGTTAACCTTTGAACTCTCCCTGGAGTTAGAGTTTTGGTTGGACTTACATATATTTCTGAGGTTACTCTCCCTTCTGACCACCAGTCAGAAGTTTTCTCCTCAGCGACATCAGACAGCATCCTGTCTTCCAGATGTCCAGTTTTGCCTAGGTCTTTTCTTGCCACACCATGCGCCTAACACCAATGTGCTCATGCGACAATCGCTTTCCTAACACCATTGTGCTCCTGTGGCGTACATGTCTAACACCGATGTGCTCATGTGGCAATCACTTTCATAACACCCTGGTGCTCCCGCAACATGCAATTTTTCTTTAATATAGATTTCACCTTACTAATCATTATGCACCCTCCCTGGTGCTTTGCATGACTTATACCGTCATTGTCCCAAATTCTGAGTCGGCTATATGGTTATTCAAAACATCTGTCAATAACTCAAATTTTCATTAACTAATCAGAAGTTTCAGTGGTTTAATCATCACCTTTGAGTCATATAACCCTGTAAATTGTCTAAGAAATTAACCCTTATACATTTTTGAGCAAGTTGAGCACAACTTATTTATGCAGGAAGATTTTTTTTTTATATATCATAGTGCATACTGATTGCAACACTCGTCATCATCATGGTGAATCATGCAATGTCAGTATAAAACTACATAATCCACAGTTGAATCCTTGGTTCATAAATTCTTGAAATTCTACAATCAGCATTCCTTAACCTCATTATTTAAGGCAGCGAATACTTTTTCTACTAGTCAACCCCCAACTGATAGTGTTCTTGGCATATCCTGCAGTGTTAGTGTAAAAATGTTATGCAACATTCATCAACTCAAATAACTTTAGACATCTCTGCCCATCTATTGTTTGGATAGTTACAGTGAAGAGGCATTCCATCTTTACACCACATTTATGTGTGGCAAACTAGGTACATATGTATTCTGATAACATCAGTAATTCTAAGTGAGCTACTTACCAGCATTTCACAACTTAACCACTTAAGTTAGGTCTGATGATGTCCTTGTTCATCCAATACAAGTCTCTATATTTAATATAACGAGAAGCATTATCTTTTTATGCACAAGATACTTTACCGTTTCACTTTGGCTACACTCTAGCCAAATTTCATAGGTAATCTAGTTAACTTACATTCGATTATTCAGTTGTGGTCTAACTGGGACTTCCACAATTGACCACCTGCAAAAATCCCAATGCTTTGTGAGTTACCATAACATACATGCAATGTCATTTCAAACATAATAATATCATAATATCTACTTGACATATTTTTTCTTCCAGAGCCCAGGAAGCTCCTCCTCAAACACAACTTTCATATCTCTAGGCATACTTGACGTTTCATGCCTACTTGCTCAACACCGTATCCATGTGGTAGCTTGACATTCTCCATGCTCCCTCTAGACCTTAGTGGCTTACATTATACATTCAACATAACTTGATGTTCTAGTGTTAAAGCAAATATAGAGTCTCTGTATAATTAGCTACTATACCAGAAATTTTCCCAAACTTTTTATAAAGAATGTTCTTAACACAACAAATTATCAAAGCTATGAAATTTCAAATATAACTAATCAAATGTTACCATCTTGGTAACCTTTCAATAATAAGGAGGGAATCATACAGACTCCAGGTGTTATCATTTGTGCTAAGGATTTCGTCTTTGCCTCTCGTCCTTATGTGATGCTGCTTCTTGTAACCATGTGCACCTGCATTATCTGCTCACAAATTCTTGCCCAAAATAAGTCACATCTTACCCCATAAACAAATTATATGATAACATGTTTTATTTTACTGCGACAAAAATATGCTTGTGTATCCTGCAAGGGCTTTACTTCCTCCTTAATATCTTTTCTTGATGCGTTAATAAGATGCACTCAATCTTACTAAACACAATTTCAACTTGTACTTCACTCATCAATACATAAGTAAAATACATAAGTATTTCTTGATCTAGACAATCCTAATAGTGTCTTCATTTTCTCATTCCCCAAATTAGACAATAACCTTTCCTGTATATGCATTACACTTTATTTCTCAGAAACTCGTGCCCAGAGTTCAGAAATATTTCTTTTTATAGCATGCATTATCATATGACATAGTTAAATCACATGATTCACCGCATACCTGCATGTCGATGAGTCCATCCGGTCCAAGCATTTTAACCTTGCTTTGATACCATATGTAATGTACCACTTAAACCTCGATGTCATTATGGATGAAGAATGGGTAAAAGAAAAACTTTGTTCACTGTTACTAAAACCAAGTCCATCTTATTAGTGTTGAAATGTATGAATGATCCTTTCCTCCATGAATAATTATAAGTAACTTCAAACGTACACTCATTCATGTCATTATCCTATCTTTGAAATCATCTATCAATGGTATTGTAAAGGTCCAAACCCAGAACATTGTTCTTATCCTTGAAAAGAAACATTACATCACCATTTTTCATAATAATTTACAAGTTGCAAAACAAGATGATCAACACATAAGTCAATGCATATTAATTCAAATCATTGGCATGAGTAAATGCATATTAAACCAAACCCTTGCTCAATGCATATTAAATCAAACGATTAGCATAAGTCAATGCATATTAAATCAACCATTGGGTGAAGAGGTGATTCTTTTCTTTCCAGCTATTTTTCTTTGAAAACATCAAAGAATTAGTCTGACAAGCTTACAAAACAATCACATGAATAAGATTCCCTTATCCCCAAAACGGTAACGAAACACCCTTATTTCATGTAACAGAAACACCATAAACTGACTTGATTATTGCTATCCATAATGTTATATTTTTCAATACATCATGCGAGAGCCTTAGCCAACAAAATTCTAAGGTAACCAGTCAATAACGATCTTTGCATTTAACACATTTCGTAAATCGTCATTTTACCATTATTATCTCCAATCTCACCACTATTATCAAGCGGAAGATACATGCATAAAGATCATCCAGGACAAAAATGAAAATAATTCAAAAACACATAAGAGGACAGAATACAACATGACAGAAGGTCGAGACCAATGTATGTGGTTCACCCGTTCCTTGGGCTACGTCCACAAAACTTGTCACATCACGTGACATTTATTAAAGTCAACGGTTACAATCCGCAACACTCAGGTTGCCACATTTTCTTTTTGTTCCTCCTCCTAGACTCTCCTATGAGAGTATTTCCCAAGCTATTGAGATTTTAGCAATACAAAAAAATATTCCAATCATTTGTCCAAAGAACATATTCTGGAGCGAGCTAGGATCAATTATGAAGCATACTGTCATTGGTAACCCAACTCTTAGTTGGACATGACCCAATCAACCTATATTGGGTCCATAAAAATGCATGTAATATACGTTCAACATTAAATGAAAGAAACACTCACTCCCATGAATTCAGAAAGATTTGGTATACTCAATCTCGCTTATGTACTATGCAGTAGTAGCCATAATATGCATATAAGGGAATAATGATGTTTTTCTTCTAAACATATCTTAGACAGTAGGTATTTTATGATTTGCATCCACACTCTCATAGCCATATATTTATAATCAACGCTTTTGTTTCAGGATATATATCCATAAAAACGTAGGGATGTAGCTTTATACACTCTTACATATTCTTCTATGTTATTCTAGTTATTTATTAATAGCTCTCCTACTATTACCGTGTAAAAATTTCTGTACCGGTATCCCAATAAAACAAGGTAGGGGGCACGCTGATATGCATTAGAACCCCTAACCAAAATGCAAACAAATAGGAAGAGGGAGGTTCACCCATGACCCAACAGTGAAGAGTTGTCATCGAATGCAATTGCAATAAGCGTAAATATTGGTTTCAAGGACGTGCCCCTTACATAGGACACATGTAGATAGTCTTTGGTATAAAAAAATCGTGGGCATCCACATATTGTTTTTTTTTCCCTTGCTTTCAGTCACTTCCTGTGAATTTCATCCTACAGGAAAACATATAAGAAAGAAAAGGCTTCAAACTAGAGATGACTAAAACTCCCAAGGACCATTTGTTAGAACCCTCAATTAATAACAACACCAATCAGGAAAATGGACTATATATATCAAAATGCCACTGGAACAAAAAGGTTTTGGAATAGAAGACAGAAATGAATGCCATGGTAATTGAGGCATTTATGTAACGCTGAACACAATATATATAAATAAATATAAAAACATTTCAAGTCTTTTAACTATATTCCCTTGGCAGGTCACCCAATACCAGGATTGAATGTTTTCCCCACAGAGCAGAACCAACTTTCATCATGTCAAATCAAGAGTTTAAACTAGACTGCTATGCCCAGCAAAACAAATATGTCATCAAAAACACACTTCAACCAATAGTGCGGATCGTAGACAAATGAAAGGTCAAAAGATCCAAAGAAAAGATTCATATGATGAGAAAGACATCCAATGCCTTCCTTTCCATGAAAAGGAACGAAAATAATAAATCGGGTAAACAAATGCCATATTCATCAATTCACACAAGCCCCAGGTGTTTTTATGGCATTAAAACGAATAATAGCTCACAACATAATTGAGGAATGCAAAATGGCCATGCCAAAGCATGTAACCTATGAATAAAATTGCATTGTCTAACACAATAAATAAAAACGATAGCCCACCAATTCTCTTGATGGAGGGCAACCCCGAGTTGATTGGGTGATCTCGTCGATCAACCATGCCTTTCTAAAAGACCATAGGGTTGGCTAAAGACATCACCCAATGTTGCAGGAAATAGATAAACCAGGGGTAACAAAACCCTAACAAACAAAAGTAAGTACTCACCTTCATTGAAGTATGAAACTCGAGCCCATTGAATCTGCACATCTTCCAGTAACAGAGTCATAGATCCAGAGCGCGAGTGGAATACCATGAATCAGATCCAATTCTGCTCTCTCCTTCATGATTCCCTTTTTCTGCTACCGTGGATACCTTATCAAAATCTGGTCGGTCCCTCCTCCCCGCTACCCCATTCAATAACCCAATATAACCTGGTCGGTCCCCAACATCTCCATAATCCATGATTATTTGTTAGGTCATGCCCTCAATCAGTTCCTAAGTTAGGGTAGTTTAACATCTCCACCATTTATGATTCTCAGTAGTGAATATTTTATCAAGGAGAGAAAGGTAACGCCTCCAAGATTACCAGCTAAAAATCTGGTGATAGGCCGTAGTTCCCAAGAATTTTATCTCTGGTTATGCCAGAGTTATTTTAATATAAAAAGAGAATCTATTGAATGCATGGATAGCAGAAAACTTAGCATTAAATGAGCGAACCACAAATGAAAATGATGGCCATCCCCCTTGGAGCAATTAAGGGAAATATACTCTAGAGGATATTGTTCCCTTGACTAGCTGCGTCTTTGGTAGACCTTATAAAATACTGGGTGAATTTGGTGGCTAAGGAGGAGTAAATGGTGATAGGCTTGGCATTCCAATTTATTCCTCAATAATAAAAGCAAAAATGTTCGTCCTGTCCCGATACCCAACAGTCTAAAGTTCGTAAGGTATATTAAATGCTGAGACCAGATCAGTCGGGATGGCTTTAGTGCTTTTGAAGGGTTATAATTATTGGATTCCCCCAAAAACTCACCCTGTGGCAGTGCAATTCCAGTGTATGAAAAAACAAAAGAGTCGGTTTGGAAAATGGCATATATATAAATTCAGGTCGGACCTATGCCCACGCACTGTTTCATGTCATCAATATCACGCGGAAACATTATACCTACTATCGGGGCGTCCTTGGTTGTTTTCAAGCCCAGGATGTCCTGTCAACATCTCACCAATGCCTCAAGCTTATATGTGTGTGAGGTTCGTCTCACCATTATGTAACCCTATATGTTA